>APFE030359012.1:0-18876 GCA_000404065.3 Pinus taeda
TTTCTAATCTACTTATTCCCTTATGTTTCCCCTCTTTTCATTTTCCTTCTTTCTCCAAATCCAAAGTATACCAAAATGCTCCTAGCGTGCTCCAAGAAAGCTCTATGTATGCAAGAGTGTGTGAGCCAAAGAATAGAAGAGCGCTCCAAGCTAAAACTAAAAAAATGTTGTGAAATGATCCTCAAAAGAATTTTTATCATTGAGGTCTCTATTTTCTTCATTTTCCTCTATTTTTACTTCAATTTTCTTCACATGCAATTATGTGACCTTTCTCCTTCATTTTCTCCTATTTTCCATTATTTTCATAAACAAAATTGAAATTAATGACACTTTTAATTTACCAATGCCTTTCCAATTTTCATAAGTATAGCAATCATAAGTGATCCCCATCATTGTGTTTATACCCAACATTCAACTTGGAATATGTGTTCCATGACCTTGGTCTTATTTTTACTTTATTAACTTTATAACATGAACTTTTGACCTGGGGTTGTTATAGGGACAAACAAAGTGTAGGGAATGTGAGGGGGAGAAACATGTGAAATGGATGAACCAGAGGGGATATACACATTATGGGCATGGACAAGGGAATAGTTATCAATCCCAAAAGAGGAAGGAGCAATCACCATAAAGGAAGGAGGGGTAATGGAATTATAAACCATACAAGTCAGAGAGCTATCATCCATGTCAAAATATAGCACAGATAATTGTGTGTCTAAAGCACAAGGATCATTAGAACATGTCAGACGAAAAAAAATAGCAGGGAGAACCTTTTAAGGCTGAGATAGGGGCTAGGCAAAATTGATGGGACCCAAAGATAGGAAATTCTTCTAGATGTGTCCCACCTTATGGCACTAGTGGCATCTAAAAGGGGCCATCTTGTAGTCAACTTTATAATTCCAAGAAAAATAGGCAATGGATAATTCTAATTATTTCACGAGTCCATCTATTAACTTAATGTCAATTTATATCCACACCATCCTCTGATCATCTTCTATATGCCAACCATTCTCTACACTAAGAAGGATCTCAACTTATTTTTGATGTATTTAATAACATTGAGAATCCAAAAGTCAAGGGGAAACCCATACAAGATGGACAAGACGTTGAGGTAACTGAAAAAATGCCTTACTCGATCAAATTCAATAGGCCAAGGTTTAAGAAATAATCCATCACTATCGTAATTCCAACTTTGTGTTACAATTTAGGTGTAGTCATATTCAAAGAAAAAGTCAAAGGATACCCATCACCTAAATAGAAGATGAATAATAGGTATATATCCAAGAATTGACTCCCACAAAGTAGAAACCCATGAACGAAGGATCTTAGCCTTTTAAGATTTCAATCCAAACCTACCCACTAGGGTTTTTTCTAACATAATCCATGATATTTTCAATCAAAATATCCTTTACAACTACTAGACCCACAACTTCACTTCACTTGCAAATACATTTACCCCTTTGACAAAGTAGAGGGGGTTGACTTTGAAATCTTAGAAGAAAAAATAGAGAGAGGAGAACCACGCGATAAAGAGAATGAGGAAGGAAGAAAGGGGAAGGTGGGAAATGAAACTTGAGGAAGGAAACTAGCAAGGGGAACACTAATGGGGCCATTCAAAGGATCACACTTGGAGGATACATAGAAATATTTAGAAACCCTTCCACATTAAACATCACAGACAAGTCATCAGGAAGGGAATATTAATTTTGGTTGCAAAAAATTATGCGTTGGGGGGGACTCAGATCATAATCCATCGGTTTCTCTTTATAGCAGGCCATTTGGAAAAACAATTAGGACCTGTTTTGGTTAACAAGAGAGCAAAAGAATCAACATAGGCTATGTTGAAATGATAAGAGAAAGGAAATTTGAGGATAAAATGTATACAAGTAATCCCTTTGATTGAACTCTAGGGCATTTGAGGGCCACATGAGATGCATATCTCATCATTATACCAAAAAAGCCACAAAAAAAAACCTTTAAGAAAAAAAACCACACATGCAAAAAAACCTTTGAAAGCCTGAGAACCCCATTCTTTATTTTACATTTCAATGTCAACTTTGTATATATTATATAAAGCAATTAAAATAAAAAATTCTTATGGTTAAAACATTTTATTGGTTAGTAGGTAAAAAAGAAGGAAACATTGAGTTCTTTTTTCTCATAAGGAGTTGGCGCATGCGCGCGTGCACACACACACACAGACATAACTAGCATAGAACCATCTTTACTCTGGATCTATCAAATGTTGAGAAGGATCAAATCTCCCAACATTCAAACCTTTTTATGAGTGAAAAAATTGAGAAAAGGTTTGCACCGAGAGAGATTTGATCTATCTTGGCATTCGGTAGATCTGTAGTTAAGATGGATCTATGCTAGTCTTAGAGTTTTGTGTCCATGTCATTGTCAAGACCATTATAGTTTCATCTTGAGGAAATATTTGCACCTCGAGAATTTTTTTCTCCTCATACTTGGTAGATCGAGAATTAAAATAAATATTTGTTGGTTCTTAAGTAATATTATTTATATTTATATAATTTTAGACTTATATTTATAATATTCTCTTAAACAATAAAAAACATATATATGGGCTTCAACCTTTTTATTTCCATGATTTATTAATTTTGGTAATTTATTTTTTTAAATGTAAATAATACAAAGCAATTGATTAGATTTAGAAATACTTTTTATTCTATAGTGTTAAATTTATTGGTTTTATTAATTAGATTTAAATGTGAAGTGTGAAAATCTAGTATTATGATATATTATTAATTTTTGCCAGTATTATTATTTTTTAGATTTTTATTTAACTTTTAAATTTTATAATTTTATTGTGAGCCATCAAATTAATTATATTAGTATATTGTTTAGAAATATATTCTAACTATATAAATACACAATATATTTAATTATGTAGATAGGTATGTCTATTTTAGAATATGTTTTTAATCTAATTATCAATAATTATTAGGTAAATGATAGGGATTTAATCTCTATAGAATATTCTCAATTTTTCTTATTATTACGCACAAATCAAAGGCATAGATTTATTTCCAAAGTAGTTATGCTTTTTTTTTCTTTTTAATTAATTTCATTAATTAAAAACATTTCATATGAACAAGTGTGATATGAAACGATTTGTGGTTTTTTGGCATGTGGTATTGATAAGCCATGGTATTGGTCTATGCTATTGTGCCAAATCCTATATATAGATTAAGAATCTCCATGATAAAATGGGGGTGAATCTCCATGGTTAAGAATCTTGTTGCATGCTTTTTATTTATATATTTTTTAATGTATAAATGTTTAACTTATATACTATTTTTTTTACAATTAATAATAATAATAACAAGTTATCATATATATATATAGCAACTTGACCTATATGATAAAGGAAGTGTTTTGATGTTTATTGTGGATTGAAGCAGACAAAAATTACCAACCATATGAATGTTTATTTTGGAATATGAATTCCAAAATTTTAATTGAATTATGAATAATTATTAGGTAGGTGGTATGGATTTTTTTTTTTTAATTGAATTGATTAATTAAAATAAGTGTAAACTTTCATATAAAATGAGTTATGGTTTTTTGGGCATGTGATATTGATAAACCATGGTATTGTAACAAATTTTATTTACATATTAAGAATATCTATGGTAAAGCAGGGATAAGATAAGGATCTTGTTCCATATTTTTTAGTTTGTAGTTTTCTTGTAATTTTTTTTTTTTACGCTATGGCTCACGGACACCCTGGTCAACGGGTGGCACTACGTCCATGGAAAAATCTTGGTTAAGGATCTAGCCCCGAAGGTAATCTAGCCCCGCGGCCCACAAGTAAGGCCTGACCCCAAGGGCTTCGGGGAGATTGGACCCTGTGACCTCCCGATGTCGAGGCATTGATTTTGACCAACTAAACTAACCCTTGGGGCTGTAGTTTACTTGTAATTATACTAATGTAGACATATTTTAACTTTGGATCTACTAAGTGTTGAGAGGGATCAAATATCTTAAGTTGCGAACTTTTCTCAAGATTCAAAGGAGGTTTAAATCTTGAAATATTTATCCATCTCTTGGTGTATATATATATATATATATATATATATATATCTTATGAGCATAAAAAAATCAACATTTCCTTGATTTTGACCTATTCACCATAATATGTTTTAACCCTAAGGACTTTTTTTTATAATATAATTGACATTGAAATAATTTTCTCAACATAGACATTGAAATATTGTATTTACATTATCCACATTAAAATGCTTCTTTTTCTCTCTCTATGCATTTTTGTATGTCAAACTCCATATTAAATATCCTCGCCCCGCCCTCTCTATATGGTAAGGAAATTTTTACTTTCAATTTATTTATCTTTCTATACTTAACATATCAAAATCACCTTGCCACCTCTGCCCAGTTGCCAAGGGGCCACAAACCAAGGTAGGTGCCCTGGTCCGTGGCCCCTTGGCAACTCGGTGGGGGCGCCCACACTTGCCCAATGGCCAAGGGGATTTGGGCTAAGGTGTTCACATTGGATCGCGACCCATTGGCCATTGGACACGTGTGGTAGGATGATTTTCCCTGGTTTACTACCCATTGACAATTGGGCAATGACCAAGGGGCCTCGAGCCATAACATCTACCCTGACCCATGACCCGTGAGCCATTGACTGTTGGACAAGTGTGGTAGGACGATTATGGGAATTGGTCTACCACCCCCACCCAAAGGGCCCCGGTGCGGGGGTGGCACGATGATTTTATTTATTATTTATTAATGTGTTATATATATATATATATATAAATATATGAAAGAGAGAGAGAAGAGAGAGAGAGAGAGAGAGAGGAGAGAGAATTTTTTTTTTGCTCTTTCTGATATTTTTTATTTTTTTTAATATTTGAAATTTCATCATTTCAAGTTAGTTGTTATTTTATAGTTTTATAGTTTTTTTCTTTTATATATTATATATATATATATATATATATAATATATAATATATATAATTTAAATGGTTAAGTAACAAATATTTGTAAAAAAATGCCTACTTTAGATAAAAAAATTCAAAGTGTCAAAAATATGTCTTGAAAAAAAATGGTTATGCTTTTCAAAAACTCCCATGAAAATCAACATTTAAAAATAAATATCCATATTTAATACATAAAAAAATTTAAAATGTCAAAAATAAGATTGGAAAAAGAGGTGATGCTGCACCAACACTTTTCAAAATTGACATAGAAGTCACTAATATAAAAAAAAAAAAGGTACAAAGAAATTTTAAAGTATAAAAAATATGCTCCAAATAAAAGTTGTATTCTAAATCTACACTTTTCAAAATCAAATGATTTTTTGCTACCTCTAAAAAAGTGAGAACTCAATTTAGTTCCCATTTAATTTGTTACTATATTTTTGTATCAAATAAATTATTTTAGCATGTTTAATTCCCTTTATGTTTTTCATAAAATAGATTATTTTAACATTTTCTTTACCATACCCATTTGATTCGTTACTATGTTTTTTATCAAATAGATTATTTTAGCATGTTTAATTCCCATTTGATTAGTTACTATGTTTTTGTATCGAATAGGTTATTTTAATAATTTCTTTACCGTATGAGTTGGTTGGCAGAGGAAATTCAGTAGGTGCTCCTATATGAAAATTAGGGAGGAGACCCACTTCGTTTAGAAGCGAAAGATTCATTCTCCCCTTTCGTAGGAGCTCCAAGAGGAATTGTTGCACCTGTAGCTCAAATATAATCAATTAACTGCTACAATACGGAATATTAATTGAACAAAAATTGAAGCTCTATATGTGGAAGATGAGATAAAAAACTTGAGATTGCGAACTGAAGAGATCCAACATGAGACCACTCGGGGAAAACATTCCTCTCTTTCTGTCAAAAACTCTGTTAATGCTAACGAGTTTCTCCTTCGAGATTTAAATGTCCATGGTTTTGACTATAAAGCAAGTTCTCTCTTAAGAGGAAGGGGAGTCCTCTATTTAAAATATTAATTGTAGGGAAGTTTTGGTATGTTTAATTTTTTTTGGGGTCTTTTTGGCTCAGTGTATATAAATCAGATTTCTGGTGTAGTTTTTTCTTTCTTACTATTATCTTAGTTCATGCAACATGAGTAATGGGTAGATAATATTTGCTATAGCCAATTTTTTGCCAAAAGATTTTTATTTCAATTTAAGGTGGATGAAGATTGTTGACTTTTTTTAATCTTTTTAATTGAGGGTTTAGATTGATTCTCAAGGGAATATGTTGAGCATATGCTTAGTCTTAATGCTTATCAACGGATGTAATATAGTAAAGAGTTTGTTAGGTTGCATTAAATTTTAATAGATTTTAAAAAATTAGGTTGTAGTGTATTAAAGAATTTGTTAGGTTGCATTGACTTTTAATAAATTTAAAAAATTAGATTCATGCCATGTGACTCCCTGCCCACCAATTTCCTAGGGATTTGAAATTATTCTAATTCTAATAAGTTCCTCTATGATAAGTTCCTCATTATTATTTATAACATTCATTTATATAAAAAAAAAAAAATTATTTAGCAAACTGGTCCATTACTTTAGATAAATTTTAAAAATTAAATTCGTGTCAAGTGGCTCCCCACCCACCAATTTCTTAGGGATTTGAGATTATTCCAATGCTAATAAGTTCCTCCATGATAAGTTTCTCACTATTATTTTTTTCTTAAGTTAAAGTTGAACCATAACCCTATTATACATGGTTAACCAGGTAAATGTGTGCATTAGCAAAACATTCTTCATGTTATTTTTAATATGGTTATACTATTTGTACATATAATATCATATTGTACTTTTATTAATATAATATTTCTAATTATAATTAAAATTTGTAAAAACATTATTCATCTATCTATAATATAAATTATTTATATTTTTATATAAATATGAAATAATTTCCTTAAATCTTAGTACGAGGCACTTTGAAAAATACATTATTTACTTGAAAAATGAGAAACATGTCTTAAAAACAGTTATATATATTTGCAATCCAAATCATAATTAAAATATTTATATTTTTATATAAATACGAGGTAAATTTTTTCATAAATATGGCAGAATTTCTTTAAATCTTGGTCTGAAACGTTTTTGAATTTTCTTTGGAATGTAAGCTTCTTGAGACAGTATTTCTTTCCAATTGAGCATATTTTTTTCAAGGCACAATAAGTATACGTAGTTCTTTTCACTGGGATATGTATAGAAAATACACACGGATATACGTGAATATAATTATATAGTATTTTGAAACTGTGCGTATAATACAGTGGTTTTTTATTTATTTATTTTTAATGAGATTGGTTTAAAATTTGATTAAAAATTTTGGAATTAAAAACTTTAGTTAATGATTATGTAACTTACAACTTTAAAATTAACGGAAATAAAGTTTTATTTTATTATAATTTAACTTTATTTTATTATAATTTATAATTTTAATATTAAGGAAATACACGCTACCTTATTTTTATGGAATTTCTTACATTTATGGAATTTTTTACCTTTGAAACTATTGTTATAGTTAAGTTTTTTTGTTTTTTTAATAAAGAGGTATATTTTCTAAAATTATTTTAACTTTAGTTAAAATTATTATCTTTTACTTTAAGCAGATGATATAAGAATGTCTAAAAATATTATTTTGCAAAACATAGATATTATTGAAAACATTATTACATTATAATCTAAAAAGAATTTTTGGGGCAATAAAAAACTAGAGGAAAAATAATCTAAAATATTATAATAAGTTGATCAACTCTAATCTTGAGAATAAAAAATATCTCTTTATTTTGGTTAGGTTTGAGAATAAAAAATATCTCTTTATTCTTGTTTGGTTTGTGTAGAGAAGAAAATACCCAATGCTAAAATAAGAACAAATTCTCATAAGCTATATAGT
The DNA here is from genome assembly GCA_000404065.3 of Pinus taeda. Classification (NCBI taxonomy): domain Eukaryota; kingdom Viridiplantae; phylum Streptophyta; class Pinopsida; order Pinales; family Pinaceae; genus Pinus; species Pinus taeda. The sequence goes on from APFE030359012.1 coordinate 7,916, forward strand.
GAAGTTTGATGTTCCTCAATTTCAAAACAGCATGGGTCTGTTAATCTTAGCTTATACTCACATAAAATTAAAATTCAAAAAATTTGTAACACCAATAATTTTCTTCACCTCTTCAAGAAAACTTTTTCACCTCTTGAAACACTTTTTTATTTTTCTTTTAATTTTCGACCATAAAAATAAAACTTTAGAGAATTCCAAATATCTCCTCTTCTAATACACAAATCTTTCTAGCTTATACTCACATTAAATTAGAATTCAAAACATTTGTAACACCAACATTTTTCTTCACCTCTTCAAGAAAACTTTTTCACCTCTTGAAACACCTTTCTTTTTCTTTTCTTTTCTTTTCTTTTTTAAATTTTTTTTTTTGACCATAAAAATAAAACTTTATAGAATTCCAAATAATCTCTTCTCTTCCAATACACCATTTTTGAGAATTCCAATTAATCTCTTATCTTCCAATACACCATTTTCATCTTAAGACACGAATCATCATTATCATCATGATAATTTAAGTTACCCTAAAGTATTTTAAAATATTGATAATTTGATTTATGTACTAAAAATAATATAAATTTAAGTAATTTAAAATAAAAATTTCATGTACAATTATATAGCCAAATTTAGATTATATAACTACTAGCACAACCACATTTATATTAATATACATGTGGTTGACAAACACCAATAAGCATATATCAACCAATATCAATATTACTAATAATATAATACAATATTATTATTATTATTATTATAAAAATATTATATAATATTACTAATATTATATAATAGTAAATAAAGATAAATTAATGAATAACTAATTAAAATAATTTTAAAATAAAATAATAGCGCACATAAAAAATATTATGAAAAATAATTAAACATAATTTAATAAACCCAAGGGAATAATAATTAAAACCCAAGGCATTTTAAACCCAATGGAATAATATTAAACCTAACGGATTAATATTATAAACCCAAGGTATATAAGCTTTAAGAGAAATACTACAAATGAGACAGTCTTTGTCACAATGTGACAACAAACCATACTTGACCATGCTTGATTTTCATATTGAGACAATATTTGTTAGAATGAGACATTTGACCATGGTTGGCTATGATTGACCATGGTTGACCATGATTGATATTATAAATATTGTAAACACTAAAAAAAACATGGTTGACCATGGTTGATTTTCATATAGAGAACATTCTTATCAAAAGGAAACACTAGACTACAGTTGACCATGATTGATATTGTAAACCCAAGGGAATAATAAACCCAAGGGATTGATATCTGTTGGGTGCGAAATCCCCCAAGAGAATTTTTGGGGCCCCAGATTTTGATCAAAGATTGTAATTCTGATGTAAATACTCTGCATTTTGTAGGCGCGGAGTGCACTGTTTGTAAAAGGGTCATAGGGTTGTCCACATTTTGTTATTGTAATGTCGGCTGTAGAGATCTACCCATGGTATGAGGACCATGGGATTGTATAAATAGAGTAAGACTCTAAGTGGTTAAAAAAAGGAATAGATAAGAAAAGATGAACATATGAGGTATGCAAGATAGATCTGTTGAGTAAAGTTTAGTTTTTGGGTCGTAGAGTAGGACAAGGCTCTGCAGCTAAGTGCGTAGAGGCCTAGTAGTCCGTAGCTGATTACGTGGTCCCCTGTAGCTGAGTACGTAGGGCGAGTCGAGTCTGTAACACTTGGAAGCATTAATAAAGAGAATTTTCCTATCATTTATGTGTATTTATTTACTATTTTATGCATCTTTTATCTTGGGTATGAAATTCACTTTTAATACTTATATGATGCGCGAATGTCTATAATTATATTGATTAAGTGAATGCAAGATAGAATATCTATTTACACGAAGTTAAATAAGATATGCTAAGAAGATAAGTAAGATATGCAGTGTAGCTTGAGGAAATAGTGCAATTCACTGCCTTAGTAGTGCGAAAGCAACTCAGCCCCTAGTTAGGGCTACGTGAAATATGATTATAATAGATCGCGAAGGTAATGAAGGTTGGAACAGTGTGCAAAACGACCTACACGAAGATAGATCTAGTTGAACTAAATCGACATCTCAGACATCTCAAGGGTGCAGAAACTTGGTTCCAGCATCCCCCATACTGCTTCGGGTGAGGCTTCAGTTCGCTCTTCGCAAGCTAATGCCAAAAGGGCTTGTAGTGTAGTGATTTGTTTGGCTAAATAGCTCTAAACCTCAATGAAGCTCCCATAAGCCAACAAATGGTTCCATTGCTGGGACTAGAATCTACATAGAGATGTCTGATGCCATATCATTTGAATCCAACTAAGAAGGAAATTGAAGGTTGGTTGGACAAAAGAATTCACGAGTTCCCAGCGCAGGAGAATAGGAGCCCATGATTGTCAAAAGAAGAGTGGTTGGATTGCTACCTGTACGTGGAGATCCATGAAATCTTCTTCGCATCCTTCCCTACTGAGCTATACGAGTGGATCATGAAGCTAGTAGATAGCGAGGGGAGGTGGAAACTTGACGGTCCTATGTGTGGACCCCAAAGTTAGTGCGAATATTAGAAGTATTGGAGAATAAAATCATGCGTGCCATTGATCACTAGCTCGATTGGATTATAAGAGGATTCATTACTGAGTTCGCGGTTGACACCTCAGTTAGCTATAGCGAGGCAGAGTGATGCTTTTTCAAAGCACCACGAGGTAAGTATGTAAAGTATTTAAATACTTGGGTTAAATTGCTATTGTGAGAAAAGAGGGTTGTGTAGTTACCTTGATGTTCAAGGCTATGCGAAGTGGAAAAGATTGCATGGAAGAAGGAAATAAGGGACCAGAAACTAGCCCCTTGATTTCATCTCCGTGAGGGGACAAGGAAGAGCTCACAAAGGTCTCACCACAAAGTGCGATCTATCTGATAAGGCAAAGAATTCCTTGAATACCACCTCCACCCACACCACCACCAACTTCACCACCATCACCTCCATCTTCACCTGTACCACCTCCACCACCACCGCGATTCAATATGGCAAGCATGGTGAAGTTTCTTGTGTTCAAAGGTTTGGGAAATGAGGATCTAGACCAATTCTCGTTCATGGTAAGGGCTGTATGGGAAGCACAAGGATTTATAAATGACAATATAAAGAAAGTGACACTAGTTAGCACCTTGCAGGACCATGTGCATATCTGGTATATTAAGCACTCCAATGATAATCCAAATGTGGGAATTGTAGATATCCAAGCAGCACTAAATAGAGAATTTAGTAGGCCAAAGTCTGAAGCATAGTCGATCATTGGATTCAAGGAGATCACGATGCTACCAGGTGAGACTCCTTGGGAGATGGATCAGAGGCTAAAATGTATGATTCGTGAAGCTAATATGAATCTGATGGATGGAGAGCATTGTGAGTGGTTTGTAGCTTTGCTAATGCCACATTTAAGGAGTGTGTTATCGCAATAGAAGATAATTACTGAGGCAGAGGCCTTAGAGATTTCTATGAGGCTACATGAGACCTTGATGTAGGATCGTAACTTAGGAGTTCTGCAGATCCACATGCAGCTGAAGAATTTATGCCTTGAGATGCAGAGTCTGAAACAATATAGGACAATTTGACCAAAAGTGCGTGAAGAGGTATGGTGCATAAAATGCAAGGGTCAGGGTCATGAAAAGGACCACTGCCCAGTTTTTACAAATTACCCGCAGGAGGAGGACCGATTCCCTTAAGGCAAGAAGCACAAGCAGGACTTAGCACAACACCTGCTTTGTGGTGCACAATTTTTCAAATAGCAAGGAAACCTGCCAGAGACAACTGTCACTTGTTACAGAAGTAAATGCAAAATTTGCAACAATTGTTCAGCAACTTTTGTAGGTCAGTAGGACACGATGAGCGCACTTGTAGAAGCTATGAATAGATGATGGATAGAACTCCCACCTACAAAGTTCAGGCCAAAACGCGACACCTTCACCAAAATGCAGGAATGGCTCGAAACAAGATTTCAGGGGCACAGATGAGGCCGAGGCGGAGAAGGACCTGGAAGAGGTCGTAGACAGTTGATATGCTACAATTGCAGAGGGCCATGACATTATGCTCGTGATTGCATGAATCCAATGCACCCGTCGTGTTTGTATTGCACCTTTTTTGATCATGAGATATAAGATTGTCCTATGTTGATAGCTAGGATACATGACAAAGGAGATGATGAGGTCTAAGCTGCACGAGGAAGATCTGAATGTTAACATTGCACTCCAAAGTGGAATCATGATGGGAGATGACAAAGGAAAACAACCAAAACATAGTACTTTGGTTCGCAAAGCTCCAGCGAAAGAAGTAGAGTTTGATTTGGAGCACACCCGGGAAACCTTCATGGAAGCTAAGAAGAGCTTCGTTGATGCCTCCACTTTAGGAAACGAAGATAAACCAGAGCCGGAGATGGACCCATCTATGATCTCAACATTCCTGGAATCATGTATGAAGCTACTGCATGATAGTAAGGCAGTGAGAGGGTTATAGGAAATCATTAACAAATGTGTTGGGACTATGCTAGGAGAACCACGTGTAGTCTGGAAGATCAGAAAGCATAAGACAAGAACGTAAAAAGAGATGAGACTAATCACGTAGAATGGAAAATATGAAATGGATCGAGTAATTTTGGAATTGGGATCAAGTGCAAATGTCCTGCAGAAGTACACATGGGAGTGAATGGGGCGACCTGTGCTGCAGTGTTCTTCAATTTAGCTAAGGATGGTGAACCAACAGAAAATAATACCCATGGGGTGATTGTAGGGAATAATTGTGGATATTGAGGGAGCCAGCGCATGGATGGGCGGATTGCATGGGAGCGCAAAAGCTCTTGTACTTCAGATTCGGATGAGGAAACAAAGTGATGGCATAATCGGTTACATGAGGTAACTACTGAATTTTGATATGATGTCAAGGTTGCTGCGGTGCATATCGACAGAAGTAAGAGACCTCCCTACTTATGATGGTTTAAGTGAGGTAGATGCCTTCCTGTATAAATTTGAAAGAGAAGTACTAGAAAAGCAACAATTCCAGGCCTTATAATGGGTACTACATGCTATGCCTGCGAGATGATGGGTTACTCGCAAAGGGAGCTTTGACGACTGGCGCGAATGTAGGGGAATGATGTGCACATGATTTGGGAAGCCTAGGGTGCGACTGACAGATAAGTACAATGGACAAGATGGTCCACGCGCACATCTGGCCAGGAGGACATAGGCCTATGGAAAAGAGCCCCAACCTGCATAGATGCACATGTACTTCGTGTTGAAATACATGGTCAATAAGCATGTGTTGGTGGGGAGGGAGCTTGCAGATGGATCTTAATGTTAGGAAGACATTATTCAGGAAGAGAAATCACACAGAATATTCTACGCACAAAAAACGTTCACCAAGGTATGCAACACGCTGAACAAAGTATGCAATGCACAACAGAGTGATTGGGACCTATGCGCACCTGCAGTGTTATGGGCTTATAAGACGACATGCAAGAAACTTATGGGAGAAACACCTTTTAGGATTTTCTATGGAGTAGAAGCTGTAATACCTATGGAATAAATCGTGCCTAGTTTGTGCATAGTAGCACTCATAGGTATGATGGATCTTGGAGCCCTGGAGGAGATGCTCGCGTAGTTGGAGGAGCTCGAGGAAGAAAGATTTTTGGTTGGACTTCACCAGCAGGTCCAAAAGAAGTGGAAAAAGGCTTGGCACAGTCAACATATTAAGTTGCACACCTTCAAGGTGAATGATTTGGTGTTGTTGTATGATAGTAAGTTCGATAAATTCTGAGGCAAGATCATAATGCATTGGCTGGGACTGTATGTTATTAAGGAGATCACAGATGGTGGCACAGTGTAGTTGGTAAACTTAAATGAATAACTCTTCCTAGGAAAAGTCAATGGCAGTCATTTGAAGACATACACAGGGGGCTTGGCCATCTGACTAGCCAACATAAGCATAAGCTTAGTGCTCTAGGCAGCTGAAAGGAGGTGCAGGACTATAAACTACTCCTCCCACACATTACCCGATGTTAGGACTACGCGATGTCAGGACTGCGTGCAGTAGTGAAGTGTCCCAAGGTTCGTCACAGTGTGAGGGTAGTTGTGATGCTGCTGCACAGATTGGCTGCAAAGTGACTGTTACAGTCACTATTCATGATGTGATGCTTGGTTTGAGACAAAATTGAGTGGGTGTTAGGAAAGGATCGAGGGTAGGAGTTCAGCCACAATGGTCATTGAACAACGTGTTGAGGAAGTACAGTAGGTAGCTGCTCAATGCACTACCAAACTTGCAGTGATCCAGTGAGATTTGAGAAGTCTTCACGCAAAGATCTCCGCACCAACAGAGTGACTCGGGGGTGAGTCATGATATTTGTGTTAGGGGCCTGTTAAGCACGGGATCCCCCAATGGAAGTTTTGGGGCTTAGAGCCCAGATTTTGATCAAAAATTGTAATTGTAATGTAAAGACTCCACATTTGGTGGGCACGGAGTGCATAGTTTGTAAAAGAGTCATAAGGTTCTCCACCCTTAGTTTTGTTATTTTAATGTCAGCTGTAGAGATCTACCCATGGTGCACAGACCATGGGATTGTATAAATAGAGCGAGGCCCTAAGAAGTGATAAAAAAGAATAGATAAGAAAATATGAACATATGAGGTATGAGAGATAGATATGTGGAGTAAAGTCTAGTTTTTGGGTTGTAGAGTAGGAGAAGGCTTTGCAGCTGAGTGCACAGACCCCTACAGTTGAGTGCGCAGGGTGAGTCGAGTCTGTAGCAGTTGGAAGTATTAATAAAGAGAATTTTCCTATCATTTATGTGTATTTATTTCCTATTTTATGCATCTATTATCTTGGGTATGAATTTCACTTCTAATACTTATATGATGTGCGAACGTGTATAATTATATTGATTAAGTGAATTCAAGATAGAATATCTGTTTATGAAAAGTTAACTAATATATGTTAAGAAGATAAGTAAGATATGTGATGTAACTTGGGGAAATAGTGCAGTTTGCCACCTTAGCAGTGTGAAAGCATCTCAGCCCCCGATTAGGGCTACACGAAAGATGATTATAACATATCGTGAAGGTATTAAAGGTTGGAACAGTGCGCAAAATGACCTGCGTGAAGACAGATCTAGCTGGACTAAATCGACATCTCAGACATCTCAAGGGTGTGGAAACTTGGTTCCAACATCCCCCCATACTGCTTCGGGTGAGACTTCAGTCGCACTCCGTGGGCTGATGCCAAAAGGGCCAGTAGTGTAGGGATTTGTTTGGCTAAATAAATTCGAACTTGGGTTAGGCCCCGATAAGGCAACAATATTATAAACTCAAGGGAATAATAAAACCAAGGGATTAATTCTAAAATCCCAAGGGATTATGAACCCAAGGGAATAATATTAAACCCAAGGAACTAATATTATAAAACTAAGGTATTACCCTAAGATAAATATTATAAGTACTAAAATAAATATGGTGGACCATGGTTTATTTTCATATTGAGACAATCATTATCACAATGCAACATTCGACAGTGATTGACCATGTATGTTTTTCATATCGAGACAATCTTTGTCATAATGCAATGTTGGACCATGGTTGACCATGGACGTTTTCCATATCAAGACAATATTTTTCAAAATGATGCATTCAACCATGATTGACCATGTTTGATTCTATAAAACATGGTTGACCATGATCAACCATGGTTGACCATAATTATCCATGACTATCCATGATTTTCACATGGAGACAATTTTTGTCACAATGTGACATTTGACCATGGTTAGCCATGGTTGAGTATGATTGACCATGATTGAACATGATTGATATTATAAAAACAAGGGAATACTAAAATTAACAGATTTGAATTATAAACCAAAGGGAATAATAAACCCAAGGGATTAATACTAAAACCCGAAGAGATTATGAAACGAAGCGAATAATATTAAACAAGGGACTAATATTATAAACCCAAGGTATATAAACCCTAATATAAATATTACAAACACTAAAATAAACATGGTGGAGTATGGTTGATTTTAATATTGAGACAATCATTGTCACATTGCGACATTTGATCATGGTTAGCTATGATTGACGATAGTTGACTATGATTGATATTATAAACCTAAGAGAATAATAAACCTAAGAAATTGATATTATAAACCAAAGAGAATGAATAATAAACCTAAGGGATTAATACCAGAACCCCAAGGGAATAATATTAAACCGAGGGGACTAATATTATAAGTCCAAGATATATAAACCCCAAGATAAATATTATAAAAACTAAAATAAACATGATTGACCATGGTTGATTTTCATAATAAGAGAGTCCTTATGACAATGCAATGTTGTACCATGGTTCACCATCGCTGTCCATGGATTTTTTTCATATCGAGATAATAATTGTCACAATGTGCCATCGAACCATGGTTGACCATCGATTCTTTTCATATTAAGACAATCTTTGTCACAATGTGACATTCGACCATGATTGACTATGTTTCATTCTATCAAACATGATCAACCATGAACAACCATGGTTTACCATGGTTCACCATGACTGTCCATGATTTTCACATGGAGACAATTTTTGTGACAATGTGACATTTGACCATGGTTGACTATGCTTAACCATGGTTTACCATGATTGACCATGATTGACCATAATTTATATTATAAACCCAAGGGAATAATAAACTCAAATGATTGATATTTGGACCATGGTTGACCATTGATGTTTTTCATATCGAGACAATCTTTGTCAAAATGCAGCATTCAACCATGATTGACCATGATTAACCATGTTTGATTCTATAAAAGGTGGCTGACTATTATCAACCTTGGCTGATCATGGTTGAACAAAATTGTCCATGACTATCCATGATTTTCACATTGAGACAATTTTTGTCACAAGGTGACATTTGACCATGGCTAACCATGATTGACCATGATTGATATTTTACACCCAAGGGAATACTAAACCTAATAGATTTATATTAGAAAGTGAAGGGAATAATGAACCCAAGGGATTAATACTAAAACCCTAAGGGATTATGAAATGAAGCGAATAATATCAAACCCAAGGGACTAATATTATAAACCCAAGGTATATAAACCCTACGATAAATATTAGAAACACTAAAATAAACATGCTTGACCATGGTTGATTTTCATATTGAGACAATCCTTGTCACATTGCAACATTCGACCATGGTTGACCATGGTTCACCATGATTGCCCATGATTTTCCCGTGGAGACAATTTTTGTGACAATGCGATATATGACCATGATTGACCATGATTGACCATAATTTATATTATAAACCCAAGAGAATGATAAACCCAAGGGATTGATATTATAAACCAAAGAGAATAATAAATCCAAGGGATTAATAGTAAAACCCCAAGAGACTATGAACCCAAGGGAATAATATTAAACCTAGGGGACTAATATTATAAACCCAAAGTACATAAACCGTAAGATAAATATTATAAACACTAAAATAAACATGCTTGACCATGGTTGATTTTCATATTGATACAATATTTGTGACCATAGTTGACCATGGTTGGCTATGATTGATGATAGTGGACCATGATTGATATTATAAACCTAAGGGAAGAATAAGGCCAAGGGAATAGTATTAAATACAAGGGATTATAAACCCAATAGAATAATATTAAACCAAAGGGATTATTATTATTATTATTAAAAAGTATTTTAATAATGTTGGTGATATGTAATTTTTTTTAAAGGTTAATCTCTTTTCATATTTTGTATATATATAATGTCAAGCTTCATCTTAATTTCGAACTTAAAAATTAAGGAAAATTTGTAGGGAGAGGCATTTGATCTCATCATGTACTTGATAAATCCAAAGTTAGGTTGAATTTAGGATTTTGTCTAGCCAAGTTAGTTGTGTGATGCTCTTTCAACATTCTTATATATGGAGATATATAAAATATTTCAATATCAACAATAAATAAAATATTGAATTTAACTATGTCACTCACATTTAGCATGAGCTCCACTACTCAGATCTTAGGGCTTTTTTTTATGAGATGGCCTAAGATTTCATGGGCTGGTTAATCATAAGTCTCATTCACAATGTTGCCAGTCCAAGTCAATGGCTCTATCATCTACAACTAACCACATAATTTTGGACATCACCAATACCTTGTGATCACTTTAGGTATGTATCGAAGTTCATGCCTAATCCAACTTCCAACTTAAGGTGGATGGGGATCTTTTGTTTTTTTTTTGTTTTTAATTGACACCCTAGATTGATTCTCTAGGGCATGTGCTCAGCATATAATTAATATTAATGTTTATCAACAACTGTAATGTGTCACCCTGTTTGTTAGGATGCATTGACTTTAAATAAATTTAATAAATTATATTTGTGCCATGTGACTCTCTGCCCACCAATTTCTTAAGGATTTGAGATTATTCAAATTCTTGGTGGGCACTACTGGTATTCCCTTATCTAATGATTGAAAAAGAAAAGCAAACACTATCATCTCGAAATTCTGCTATGCAACATTAACGTTAAAAATATTTGGCAAATGAATTTTGGTAGGCGGCATGATAATAACATTTTTTCGATAGGGTGGAAAAGAAAAACAACTCGATGGTTTCCTGATTCTATGGGAACAATTACCTGGTTAGGTAAATCTCTTGAAATTCTTATGAAACCTTGTTAATTTCAATGTCATGCTTGCCTCCTTTTTTCCTTTCCTTTCAGATTTGGCATGAACGCACATGAATAGTTTCATGAAGAAATTCATTTTGCTGCAATTATAAACATTTTTGGAGTTGTCAGTCCATCTCTAACTACAAATTAGTGGCTTATTCAACAACCACACTATGATTTTGAACTATCACTCATAGATATTTGTAATAGGTCTATCCATAAAATTTAACAACATAAATGCAATAT
>APFE030359016.1:0-18091 GCA_000404065.3 Pinus taeda
GGGTTAGTGTGGAAGCTGAATGGACAAAAGGAGTCCAAGAGACCTTGGGATGTGAAACCCAACGGTAACATATTGTACTATAAATGTAAATCATTTGTTAATAAAAATTGCACTCTCCTAATTATCTTTCATATTGTTCTTGTTGCCCATGTGTGTTTAACACTGTCAATGGCATCAATTCACCAATCTGCATCATTTCAACATTTGGTATAAAAGGTAGTGTCAATTGTTATTTACAATCATTAGACTCCTTATCAGAGTATGGTGTTCATGTTGTCAATATGAGATTGTAAATCAATTTTTTTGTAAGAAATTCACAATCTATATGATTGTTCTTCATATTGAGTCAAATGTATCATGGTGAATCTGTTGTCACTAGAATTATTCCAGGGGAAATGCAAGATAAGATATTGGTCTAGGCATACGTTGATGAGAGTCCCTCTATGATTTTCAAAAGTGTTTTACTTTAATGATGTCATGCATGGGAAAGGTTGTTCTTGTTGCTAGAGGTCAAGTGTATGTGTCTAGGTAGGCATTGTTATGAATGTAATACTATCTATGACTCAGAGCAACAAGAATTATTTCTCATGGCTCAGTTGCACAACCATGTGTTGTTTTAGCAAGAGATCCTTATTTCCCACTTGAGGTAGAGATTAGAGTAATTACTCCTTTCCCTTCAACTCAATCTTCTTCACATGACAAATATGAAGCTGTTTGGATCAAATTAGAGGTACCTGAGCTTTTCATCTTAAGAAGAATCATTTGACAGGTTCACAGGATTAGAAGATAGGGGGAGATTGATGAGAGGCCAAGAATGTTAGTATATTTTCAATTGATTTCAAAGGGGGAGGAGTATCATTTTCTGATAAACAAAAAAGATGATAAATGACCTCATACAAAGAGGGAGAAGGACCTTAAGAAAACCATAGAGAGAAGTATCAAAGACAAAGAAGATAAGTACACTTATATTTGTTTATCATTGGTGATGATGTTTTGTTTGATCTTAGTCTTTCCATCAATGCCAAAGGGGGATATTGTTGGAAATATGTTGTCATTGATGAAAAATGAAAAGGTAAAGGCAATGTAAAAGATTGGGAAAGGAAAGAAATGGAAACTACAAATGCATTGGAAATATGTTTTCATTGATGACAAAGGTAAAGGAAAAGGAAATGAAAATGGTGGAAAAAGAAAAACCAACAAAGGTGGAAAGTAAATGAACAGAAATTTCAAAGAACTCGTGATGGTGTTGTCATTGTCAATAGATGGCACATATGTCATAGAATGACATGAGGTGACTGCAAGTGGAACAAAATATTAGTGACGCAACTATAAAGTGTAGAGACTTTGGATCTAATTATTATGTAGTAGATCATCTCAAATGCAGGTGGAGCCCATCCAAATGGGAAGAGATCAAATATATTTCTAGTGGTATGCGGATGTTTGAAAATTAAATTCTAGATCTAAAGATAAATCCAGTCAAATTTTTATACCATCACGTCAAACTATGAGAGTTAGAAAATGCTTGGAGATCCTTTTGGAGTAAATCCAAGTTTGGTAGAGTGGTCAAACACAATGAAAATGTTCGTTGAGCTACTATGTAGAGTTTTGGTTAGAAATTATCAACAACAACACAATGAGAAAATTTTCCATTGGATATTGGTGAAGCCCACTTGATGGCCTGACCTAGTGGTGGTACCCAATGGGTGTATCTGAACGAATTTATAAGGATTTATTAAACCACTAGAGTGGGATAACACCATCAAATGATGCCATCCCAAAAGAGGTATCTCGAAAAGTGCACCCTAGATATTTGCAAAGGATGCACAAAGGTAAGTGTCAAGATGCAACAGAGTAGGAGGATGTGGCCTGATAATGGTGTAGTTTTTAGCTGAGAAGAGGAGCCCACCTAATAGAGATATTTTGGTGTATTTGATATAGAACTCAAATAGGAGTGACCATGATTATGAAAAGCTAAGTTAAACTGCAGGCAAGTCGAGCACCAGTTGATGTGACACATGCCCCCACAAATATATTAAAAGGAATGCATGTGTTTGAACATTTCAGATGTTAACAGGCAAGGGGGGTGACATAGTAAGTTATTTTAAGTAGACCACTGATCAAAGATCAACTGTGGAAGTTAGCTATAGAATTCCCCCGCCCCTTCTTCAACACCAAAAACCATGCTAAGGGGGATGCGCAAAGCATGAATGGTTTAGTGACCAATGATGAAGGTTGGGAAACATGGTAGGAATAATGTAGTGGAAAAAATGGTCGAGACCCTTATAATTTTTTATAAAGAAAAATGGCACAAAACCAAAGATTGAAACACCTTCTCTATCCTCTCTGATAGAAGGATAGGTGACAACATTTTATTGGCTCTCAGGTGATGACACTGGATGATGACATCAACATGACGTGGTCCAATCAGAGGTGGATATGTGGCATACAATTTTTCCATTCTAGGGTACCCAAAAGGCTCACCTTGGGTGGACACGTGAGTTGAGTGATGAAAGGTGTCTTTTTAACTCCTAATTATCTTTAGATTAATTGTCAACCCAGGGACGATTTTTTATCTCAAGAGTGTACTCATTCTGAGGCGGTTATTTACTTAAGAGTAATGTTTCTAAATTTGCAGTATAGTGCTTAAAATGCAAAAGTAAATGAATGTTGGAAACAAAATCTAATCGGAACAACAAGAAACTCAAGTGCTCTATAATTAAATCATTCACTCAAACAATCATCAGTCAAGGACTCAGTAATGATAACTCTCTCCCTTGTAAATTGATGCAAATGAAAATCAATCATAGACAAGATCTCCAATCTGAGAACTTAGACAACGGTAGTCAGTATCCTTTACAGTTGTTGATCTTTCAATCCACACTAAAGCAAATAATTGGAAATGACAATTCAATTGGAAATGCTTACTATAACACACTTGCTGCAATATCAATTAAAATATGAAATCAAATCCTTGTAGAAAAGAATAGTGACTAAGTCTATTGAAAAACTGAATAGCAAAACTTAACATACAGAAATGAAATATTAATGGAAAGGAATAGTAATGCTAAATTATTAGAATTGAACAACAATATTAAATATAACTGAACAACGGAGCTAATTAAATAGAAATACACAACAACTGCAAATGTAACTGAATCAACAGCCTTAATCTAGCAGAATGAAAAACAATCGCAGTTATAAATGAACAACAATCGTAGTTATAAATGAACAGTGATCATAGTTATAAATGAACAACAGAATCTGAAATGGACAACGAAGTATTATATCAGAATTAACAGCATGAAGTTTTAAGTTATAAATAATAATATTGCTATCAACACAGTCCAATCACGATACTGATATAACAGGGCAATTCAACAAAATGCTCAGAAACATAAGATTATTGAATAAAACAAATTAAAGAAAAGGAAATCGAATAATCAGACAGAACTGTAAAATAATGATACAGGTAGTGAGTGAATCCACCAGGGCCAGGCCCTTAGTCTCTAGTGAGGCACCGCTAGATTACTTCAGAAGATGCGAAGGAACTACAACTGTTTTTATATGTTAATCATTGCATAAACATTACAGTGTTTTCATTCTCTGCTTGAGCAATGAGTGTCAACAATAACAATTACAATTTCTCAATAGTAATTCTTCCATTCCTCCTATCCTACCCAATCTATCTCTAATCTAACAATCCATCTAATTCTCTTTCTAGTCATCCATCATGAATCACGAATCTTGAATCCCCTTTTTTGATCTTTGTTTACATTTAAATACAGAGAGAGCAAAGAGCAGTTACAACAGAGATGATTACAATATGGTTCTCATTACAAAATTGGATTGTTCTCAACAAATTGATAAGAAAAATCATATCTAAAATATCTTTCCATCAATCATTCAACAGGAACAGGTCGAATTTGGCATTGCAATTGGGATAATTTGGAAAACGGTCACAACAACGAATCCAAGAAACATTTCTTTAGAGAACCTTTTGTTTCTATTAGTACGGACTGAATTTAGGAAAATTACTCATTACAAAACTAATTTGGTCCGTTTTGGACAAAACCCATGTTTCGGATTTTTCAGATTCTTCTCCATTTGCCCAAAACATCCAATGGAAAATTGTCACTTCTTATTCCAACGAATTTCTGAGTTGGCACATTTAATGATGAGCTGGAGATCAAATCTTCAATCTGGAAAATATTTTGGAGGCTAAAAATGGTGAGTAATGTTACAACCAATTTATTAATAAACCGTCATTGGTAAAATCATGCATAATCATCAATTTATTAAAAATAAAGGAGAATAAATAATATTTATCCATAAAAGCATAAATAATTATAAAATGGAATTATATGATAAATCATGATAATGAAGAGTAGAAATGGATGAAATAGGTGTTAAAAACTAATAATAATAATGATATATTAACAACCCAACAACGTGGACCACTCATGAGTCAACACGTTGCATAGGTGATGTCAGCATCACACCATCTTACAGCATGAAACATGTCGGCTTATTAATGATGCACAAGCAGAAGTACAAGGCAGTAGGAGATGAGACATGTCGAAACTAACAACAGCTATAAAGACAGCCAATGAAAAAGGCACTGGGTGAACCCTACTCAAGAACTCATCTTGGAGGTATAGAGCCTGAAATATTATAACAAGGTGCAAATGACTCGCATCAGGCTTGGCGAGACATGTGACAAGCATCAAGACATGGAGGCAGTGCCTGGAATAATGAGAAGCAAAGGATGGAAGCACCTATAAGCCACATCGGCCCAACTCTATAAATTTGATAGTTTACAAAGGGGCACAAGTTTAAAAATGTTGGGATAGAAGGTCCATGGGATAAGCACCAGGAATAGGTTATATGTCGCGGAGGTTTATAAGGAGAATTAAGCCCACGAAGGATTTAGAAGCATTTAATTACCTAAGGGATTATCTGATAGTCACATGCAGTGGTTATACAGTAGAAAAGAGTTAAAGGGTGAACACACAATTGGATTAAGCCAAAAACAACAGAACTATCATTTTTGGGAGTGAAAATAGTAGCTAAGTCAAAGTTAATTACCGCTAAAATTAGAAAATCCTAGTTAAATTCTGTAAAATGATAGAATAATCAAATAGAGCAGAAAACCTCACAGATTGAGCCGATAACTGCAAATCAAAGATTGGGAAGTTAAGAGCACATAAATAATACTGGATTGAACAAGACAAAGTAAAAAATTAAGAAATCCATGCAGAAAATTTGAAGGCAAGTTAACCAAAGTTCAATCCAAAAACATCAGTCCATAATTACTTAAAAGTAGAATTCGAGGAGGAGAGATGTAAAATATCAGAGTGCGTGGATGATAATTGTTGGTGCAACATGATAGTGTATGCATAAGGGTGAATCATAGACTAATATTGGTATATACAAAGGTGTTTATATGGTGGGTTTTGTGAGTAGTTGTAGTAAGAAAAATTATTTGTTTGTGACTCAAGTGGTCTATTGGTTCTACTTTAAAACTGGATGAAATATGGATCAATGGGGCTCACAAGTGGTATCTTACATATCAAGGTTAGTAGGTTGTTCGAGAAGGTTTTGGTAAATTTTTAGGGGCAAGAGTACCTTTTAGAAAAGACTGATAAACGACCAAGGGCAGCAGTCCCTTTCATTTTTGACTAGTAAATCAGTAGGGGAAATGATGCCTTTCAGTATTTATTGACAAATGAGTAGAGGCAAGAGTCCCTTTTAGTAGAGACTGGTAAATGAGTAGGGGCATTAGTCCCTTTTAAGGTTGATTGATAAATGAGAAGGGGAAATAATTCCTTTTAACATAGATTGGTAAACAAGCATGGGAAACAATCCCTTTCAATGAAGACTAATAAATGAGTACGGATAGAAGTTACTTTCAATAGTAGTTGATAAACCAACAAGTAGTAGTGTTTGGGGAAATGATGTAATCGAGTTGAAGCTTGTAATAAATTGAGGAATGGTGTCTTGTGTATATGTTTCTCATGTGCTTGATGATGATTATGTTATGATTGAGTTGTGTTGTTCATCCATGAACAATTCCTAAAGTGGTTGAAAAACATAATTTGTGAAAAAATGTATAATTTGTCCAAACTATTGATTAAGGCCCCTCTAAGAAATGTCATGTTTTCCATTGTTTCTAACAAAGAGTTTCATCATGGTGCTAGTTTATAAACTTACCAAGTATGCACACGTTTTGCACTATCTCATCCTTTGAAAGACAGTATGGTCGCTACTATATTTGTGGAAATAATTCAAAAGCTACATGGAAACCCAAATATTATTATAGGTCAAAGAGATCCCATTTTCAATGGAAAATTTTAGACATAATTTGTTTCTTGTATTAGTGCTCAATTATCTCATAACTCATCTAATCATACTCAATCTAATGCGAAAAATGAGATAGTGAACAAATGTTTGGAAGGATATCTTCCTTTCTTTATACATGATAAAAAAATATAATGGGTCAAGTGGCTACCTCTAACAAAGTGGTGGTATAAAACTTCCTCCCATACCATAGAAAAAATGACCCCATTTATGACACTGGTGGATATCATCCATTGTCCATCACATAGTCTTTAAAATAAAATTACAAGGTTCAAGTATTCAATGATCACATCAAGCATCAACAAAAAGGTATCCTACTCTTAAAGGATAACCTAACTCTAGCATATAATCAAATGAAACAATAGGCATATTAGCATCACAATGGAAGAAGTTTTGATGTGGTTGATTGGGTATTGTTATGACTACAACCATATAAATAAATGTCTCTAAAGCAAGCTAAGAAGGATAATAAAATATCACCCAAATGTTATGGCCCTTATAAGATGTTTCAAAAGATTGGTACTATGGCATGCCAATTGGAGTTTCCCGAATCTTCGTGAGTACACCTAGTTTTCCTTGTTTCATGCTAAATAAGGTTATAGGTGCCAAGATCCTCGTTCAAACTATATTTCCATATCTTGACGAGGATGGAGAAATCATGTTGGAACATGAAGCAATCATGGAAACAAGAATTTGACAGCTATCACTACAACACAAGGGGGGGTTTAAGATAATATTTAAGACAATTTTGGGGTAAATTGTCTTAACTTGAGACAAAATAAAACTTGTGTATTGTCTTAAATATTGTCTTTAAGCAGGTGTATCAAATTAAATTGTCTTAACATATTGTCTTTATAAAGACAATATATAACACAAGCATTTTTGTGTCTACAAAGAAAATTTCATTTTTGTCTCTCTAGAAACAATAAGAAATTACATTCAAAGATAATAGAACATCACTTTTGTCTCATTAGAGACGATAAAATAATGAATCTGGAAAATATATCACCATTGAAAGAAACCAATATTAATAGTATTTAATTAATTCATATTAGGACACAGTGGAATCGAACCACCAACCTCCTGCTTATAAAGCAGACACTCTTCCATTTAGATAGCACCCTTTAAAGGATTATGTGAGAGTTATGGTAGTCCTTGAAATTTGATATGTAGGCATTAAATTTAAAACTAGCAATTGCACTGAGAAGTGCAAAGGGACGTCGATAGAAGTGGGAGTGTGAAAGCCAATGAGAAAGTGAATAATATGGAAATTGAAATACAATAAAAATTTGAGTTTCTATATATCTTCTAAAGCATGTAGAAATGAGGTTAAATTTAAAGATAAAGTTACACACATAAATGTCTCAGAACATTGGAAATTTTTACAGGCACAGAGTATATCAACGTCTATGAAAATCCCAAAAAAGAGGGAAATTTTATATAGATGTTACACAAATTGAAAGGACAATGGAAATCATGGGTTTACTAATTTTTGGGATTTCCAATCCCCCTTGATCACATGGTAATGTGCAATTACAAAAAACTCAAAGACACCGTATCAATCTTTTTTACCCCACCCTACTTGCCCAATAAATTTTTTGGAGTACATTTTCCAACATTTTATTGGCTACATGAGAAGAAAACAAAACAATTTTTTTTGGAGTAGCTATTCTAGCATTTTATAGGCTACTTGAGAAGAAAAAAAGATAGAAACCAATCTGACCCAGTGTTAGAAATTTATCAACAATTGCAATCTTCTTGGAAGGCAGTAGGTCAATATTACTCCAAGCTTGAATTTTTGTTTTTTAAAACTTTGCTATTATTCATCTCCAATAATCAACAACTGAAAAACTATTTACCGAAGGACCCACCCAAATAAGAAATAATCTCCCCGAGATTCATAAGCTTTCATTTATGATTCAACCAAGTAGGAGATTCATCTTGGCCAAAACAAAACCATGTTTTTACTCTCTAACAACTACTCTTTCTCCTTTTGCAAAAGTGTTAGAGAAAAAATTAGTACCCTCAACAAATTGTTGAATCAACGAATGTGTTATATCCGAGGCATATGCAAAGTGGAAATTTGGGTATATTACAATACATATCTTGAAATTTGATATCATATGAATAACTTGTATAAAAGAAATAATGAAAATGTTTTTCAAGTGAAGTTTCCATGGCTGAATGTCAATTCTCCAACACCTGTGTTAGAGGTGAAAATACTTCGATATTTTTTCCAAAGAATATCTAATACTGAAATAATGAGGTGGAGATTTCAAGTTACATTTAAACTGGCATTCATCACTCATTCTACCCGCTGAAATGGTCTATATATCAATGCATGTTTTGTACATAGTAAAAGTGGTCAGCTTTTAGGATCTCTTTTTGGTGGACAAATACAAATTCTTGGACTTGCCATGCTAAAACATCCTGGAATATTTATGCATAATAAAACCACAGTGAGAAGCAAAGAGATTACATGTACCTTGAACCATATAATGGAACTAATTTATATTTATGTAGAATTAAAACCATAATGAGAAGCAAAGAGATTTCATGTACCTTGAATCATATAATGGAACTAATTTCTAACTGAAATCTTTCCAAGAAAAAAGATTAATGTAAAAGAAGGCTTGCAGTATGTAACATTGTTAGGAATTTTGCATGGTTGCTTCAGCAAGGTCATTGATGGATTTTTCTGTAAATAAATAGGATCATCAACTAAAGCAACATGCTTCTCTACTCACAGTTTAAGGTTTTGCAAAGTTTTTTTCATTCCTTGGACAGGTTCTTCTAGGGGTGACTTTGTGGATTAGAATCCAAATCACAGAGACATAAGCCAAAAATTATAGTTTCTTCGTGAAGGTGTAATTTTCAATAGAATACAATTGTATGCATGTGATTTGGTTAAAATTGCACCAGGACTCACATCCACAATCTCTTGAAAGATTTACCTGGGATTTGCTCAACCTTGTGGTTGAAGCCATTTTTTGGCATGCCGTATGTAACCTCAGATGTTAATGCTTTGTTGCAACTATTTGTAAGACACTTGGTAATGGATACTTCTAACAAGTAGGATAGCGGATCTCTGCTTAGGTTGAGTTTAGTAGTGAATGCATTTATTCAAGCCATCTCCCTCGTCCTTTATGTCCCATGACACTCACTACCATGAACTGGCCCTCACTAGCCTGCCAACACTATCATAAGGCCTAAGGTGCCCTTAATGATGAAGTTTAGGCCTAATTTTAGACCTTTTACTCCATCTTTTGGAGGAGCTAGAAACTAAAAGTCCTCTATCTAATAGCCTTTTCTATTAGATAGAGGACTTTTAGTTGCTAGCTCTTCCAAAAGATGGAATAAAAGGTATGATATCAGGCCTAGACTTTATCATTAAGGGCACCTTAGGACTTATGATAGTGTTGGCAGGTAAGTTAGGGCCAGCTTAGGGGAGTGAGTGTCATGGGACATAAAGGTCGAGGGAGATGGCTTGAATAAATGCATTCACTATTAAACTCAACCCAAGCAAAGATCTGCTATTGTAGTTGTTAGAATTATTCATTACCAAGTGTCTTACAAATAGTTGCAACAAAGAATTAACATTTGAGGTTACATATGGCATGCAAAAAAATGGCTTCAAGATTATGAAGTGAATTACTTATTTATCATTTTAAGTTTTTTATTCTTCATGCAATGAAATATATTATATAACACAACAATTATTCACAATCTAAACCTTTAAACTTCTAATTACAATGGATATCATAAAAGTTGTGAACAGGATAAGCTGTTTGTATACTAAATTGCTTAACACTACAGCCTAAAATTCATCAAAATTGGTTGCTATGGTTTCCCACTGGCAAGGACAAACGACATTTACCCTAGTGTTAGAGTCGGTCTAGTAGCCCTCCACCAGAGATAAAAGCTCTTTGCATTTCATAATTAGGTGTCCCATCAGTGTGATCATGTTGCATTCCGTTAGGCATGCCATAACTCTGCTGGAGGAGCTTGTGTCTTTTATCCCCCTCCTGTTTGGCACTGTTGGTTCAGGTTTGTTTGAGTGAATAAAATCTTCAAAGAGTCATTAGTCTTGTTTTAAATTTCTAGGTCTTAGGTCTAGGGTTGAGTCAATTTTTGTCTTGGGAGGTCATAAAGGACCAGCAGGCCAGAGGGATGTCCTTCATAAAGCATCATTTCAACAATTCTCACTATTGTACAACTAAATTTCCACCTTGTTTTCAAAACTCTGTTTTTGAAAAACAAAGGTCATTTTCTCATTTTTTTGTAAAAATTCTCAAATTTTCAAACTCTCAAAATGTCAAAGTGCAGCCTTGGTCTCCTTTGCCAAAGCACCTTAGAAGCTATCCCTGCAAACATTTTCAGAAGAAATCATCATTTCAACCAATTTTTCAAAGAAAAGAAACCAAAAGTCAGAGCCAATTAAATTCAAAAAGTGTCCACACTCAAAACATTATAAAGTGGGTTTTGGGCAAATGAAAATTTAAAAGAAGCCTATAAAAGCACATCATTCTTCATTTGCAACTCATTTGCCTCTCACAAGCCAAGTGAAACGTTGCAAAGGTGATTTTTTGAGTTCTTGAGCAAAGTGGGTAGTTTTGGTAGCGCGCTACGCGTCAGGAGAGGCGCGCTACGCGTTAGGGGTGCGCTACGCATCAGGAAGGTTTTCGCAGTGTAATTTTACAAGGGCGCTACGCGTTGAAGGGGCGCTATGTGTTTGGCAAGGCGCACTACGCGTTGGGTTTTTCGCCCTGTAATTTGCCAGCAAGCACACAAAACCTCTTTTAGCTCAAGCAAAATACAAGTAAGCTCCTTTTCAATGGTTGTTTTGTTTTTTGCAAGATGAATGTGAAAGAAATATGACAAATATGCCATGAAATTAAAAGCAAAAAACCCTAAGTTGGTGTGTAAATTTAAAGACCAAGTTTGCTAGGGTTTCAAAGTGATATGCTGCCCAATGTTTTCCCATTTTGATCCTCCTTTTTTCCCCCATATTCATCAGCATTTCTTTTCAAATTTCCCATAAAATTCCATAATATCCCTTCACAAAATCCCAAACCCTACTTAATCCCAAAACCTACTTCACCCCAAAACCCTACAATATCATAATTTCCTATGTCCTTTCCCTTCCATAAATTCCTCGTTATTTTCATTTCCCCTAATTCCCTCATGTTTCCCTTTCCCTCACAATTCCCTTGTCTTTATGTCCCCTTGGTAACAGCATTTGAAAAAATCAAACAGCAATCAATTGTGTGCACAGTCAACATATACATTTCAACCATCCTATCTTCAAAACCATGTCAGAAACCGAATTAGATTATGAGCAGAGTTATGACAGTGATTCAACACCGGAGGAAGAAGTGCCTAGGAGGCATCACAAGAGTGGTAAAGGTGGTCAGCATGTTAGAGAGGAGCCCACCTCTTTGGCTTATTTGCAAGCTTGTCCACTTGCAATGTCCTGTTTTTGGTACCAATCATGTTTTGAGTATTATGAGAGGATTTCACAAATTCAACATCACAGAGAATTAGTCCGCTTGTTTGTCCTACATTTGCACAATGGTCATGTGAACCTTGCAGGAGTGGACTTCACACTATCACCTGAGGTTGTTTCTCAAGCCACCGGGATACCAAATGTTGGGGAAGAGTGGACCAAGCGCAAGCTACTAGACAAATTTCATTATCAACCATACATCAAAGCTAGATGCATGGGGCACCTTACTGCTGTTTTTCCTTTCAGATTCCTAAGGGAGGATTATGCACCCTTAATGAGGCTTATTATGCGCTATTTTACTTATGAGGGTAGATTTTCACGTTTATATTCGTACCATATCCGTTTGTTGATGCATTTTACCTGGGTATGAATGATGAACATTCCATTTTTCATGTGCCAGAATATAGAAAAGATGGTGCCCATAGTGCAAAGGAAGAACCCCGCACAACAACTAAAAAGTATATATCATTATGCACTGATCGAGATCATAGTGATGCATCAGTTGGCACAGCAAGTTATTCCATGGGAGGATTTCATTTCTCGCGACTTCTTCACGGTGCCACACCCACCTCCTAAGATTGTCCATGATGAGGGAGGCCCTTCACAGCAGTTTCACATTCATGAGACCGAGCATGTTGATGCTCCAGCATATGTAACATATCAGAAAGGCCCCAGAGCCTTATTTGCAGCTGTACGACGAGTACTATCTCCACCCGGGGTGGAAGGGGTCTCATTGACTTCATCAACACAGCGAGTATTATCTCCACATCATGTGGAAGGGGTCTCGCCATCTTCTCCAGCACAGGTACAGGTTTAGGACAGGGGCAAGAGGCCCATGATTGATGAGGGTCCTTCAAGAGGTCAGGACACAGATGTTATTGATATTGATGCTAGCTCTCCTGCCTCAGAGCTCAAGGAGATCATCCGAGAGCAAAGGCTCGAAAATGAGTCGCTGCACAAGAAATTGCAGACGGAAAAATGGGTGATTAACTACTTAGAGCAGCGCAACAAACAGTTGGAAGATGAGCATGAGCTTTATGAGCAGCGGAAGATTCGTGAAGACCGGGAATTGGCCCGTAGGAGACCCGGTGATTTGACACCTATAGATCGGGAATCTATGCTCATTCGGGTGAATACTCATTTAGAAAAGTTAATAGCCAAGGAAAACAGGGACAAAGATATGCTCCGCCACATGAAAAATCATTATTGGGCCCGCATGCATGTGTGCAATGCAAAAATGAAGGTACTCAAGAGACGATTGGCCAAAGCACTAAAACGGAGGAAAAGGCCCGATCCACTTCAGATTTTGGCTGAAGCCACCTTAAAGGAGCATGGCACTCAATGATACACCCTTAGCTCAAAATTAAGACAATTTGGAGCAATTTTGGTCATTTTTGAATTTTTTTGTCAAAAACAGGATTTTGCCCTCAACGCGTAGTGCGCAGTGCGCTACCCTTAAGTTGGGGAGGTCCATTTCAAGAAAGGTTTGCATTTTTGGACTTGTCATGACAAAATTCACTTGCTCGGCCACTGCCAAGAAGTTTCATGGAGATTTGAGCCCCCAAAAGGTCAAAAAACAAGCAAAAAATGACCTTCTGCCACTTTTTGGACACACAGGAAACAGTCTTGGGAGATTGCAATTTTGGAGGGGCAAATGGCCACCAAATTGAGAAATTTCACTTGGGGTGGAGAATAGACATCCGGAAATTTCCAACAAGACCACTTGTGCCTCATTTGGATGCCGGGAAGTGCCTCACAAGTGGCCTGAAAGGTGCGCTACGAGTAGAGAAATGGCACGCTACGCGTGGGGAAAATTTGCCAGTTTTGCACCTTCAACCCAGAAAAACGCAGCATTGACTAGTTTTGACTTTTTGGTGGGATTTTTCATCCTCTTTGATGTAATTAATGTAATTTCATGTTGACATGACACTTTTTTACCTATTCTAGAAGATTCATTCATAAAATGGCAAAAAATTAATGAATGAATTGGTTTCCAAGCTTATAGAGGCAAGTTGTTTTGATTGCCTAGTTTGTAGTGCTCAGTTTAGAATTGGTTGAAACAGCTCCTAGAAGGAGGAGCTAGACCCCTAGAGGTTAGGGAATGGTTTGGCTTGGTCTATATATGTAATATTTCATTCAGTAGCAGAGGTTGGACTCTTGGGATAATTTTGAGACTATATTGTACATATTTTACCAGCACTTTTGGCAAAGGAAGACCAGGGTTTTGCAGCACTACTTGGGATCCATGTGGCTTTATGTCTTGATGGTGTGTTTCTTTCAGTTCTTGTCAGTTATGTACGTGAATCATTATCTCTATTGAATCTTCTCTTATTAAGCAAATGAAGTGTTAAGGTAGAATCCATGAAATTGCTATGCTCTACCTTTAAATTTGTTTAATATTCTATGTTTTCTTCAGTTTAAGGAGAATCCTTGAGACCCCTTGCTCTCCTTAGCCTCTCACCGGTCTGATCTATCCATCTCACCTACTTTAAGGCCATCAAAAAAATTGCCTATCTTGCCCCAAGTGGACCTCTGCAAAAACTGTGCCTCATCCCGCACCCAAAATTGCCCTTCCCTTGATTTCAACAAAATCATAAAAAAATCAATCCTAAACTCTTTGTACTTAATACCTAGCCTAAAATCAGTCATCAATTCGGTCATCTCGAGCCTTCTTGATTACCTTTTGCCGAGTTTGACCCGGAGAGAGCCCTCTCCTGTCCTCGTAGGGGTAGCTACGAGGCTGAGCGTTGTTTGATGTGGCCTTGAGTCTTCCCTTATTTCAGCCTAAGGCAAATTCGAGCGCTAACATAGTGGCGACCATACTGGGGAGAAATCTCAAATGGTTTTCTCGTTGATGAGTTTGTTTCACAAGTCTTAGACGGAGTCTGAAGTCACGCCAGGTAGCTTTCGAAACGCTCTTGCTATGCATAAGCGAAAGTAGATAAATGCTGCTTTAGTCGGTCTCCGGTTAGCTTGCGAAACTTTGACTTGCAGATCACCCTAGAACCTTTGATCGTTTTAGACCTTTGGATGATTGAGTCTAATAAACGATTGGCTGAATTACTTTCATTCTTTTGATCTCCTGATAAATACACTGGCTTCGAAAATACATACAAGAGCTAATCCAAATCCGAATCCACCTCCTATTTATGAAAATCCAAATTTGATTCGAAAAATCCTCCGTCAAGAAAGATCGGCGACTCCCTTGGTTAAATCTCATTCATGTTTTGCACTTTTTGAATACCTTGAAGAAATTCCTTTCGACGCAAGGTTTGAATTGTCATTGTTCAAGACTAAGTCTGAAAGCACTCTCGATTCTATTGTTCCAAATCGTGACTTCACTGCAGCTCTTGAATTTGAAAGGCATAATAAATTAATTGACAATTTTATCTTGAGGCACCTTCAGACCACCATCCAAGCAGCCAATCTTTCTGAGTTTTTAGAAGCCATATCTACAAACCTTGGATCCACCGTCACGGCATCTACCTCTAGAGTTCCTACTGAACCACCTTTTATTCCTACCATTCCTTTGCAGCCTATAATTACTTACTCCGAATCTACAGCTAATTCCCCTTCTTCATCCCACATTGCTTCTCCTCCGCATACACCTCCGCATACTCCCCATACAATAGCAGCATCCACTCCGCCAACAACACCGAGAGTAAATCCACCTAGAGCAATGTCTGCTCTCTTTGCACCTCTTGCTTTACCTCAGCAATTGCATGATATGCCAGCAGATTATCAAAGTAAAATTCCTTTATTTGATGGCACTCCTCAAAGTGTTTCCGCTCAGCAGCACATAGACAAAATGGCAACTTTTTATGATTTATATGAGATTGATGACGAGGATGTAACTATGCGATTGTTTGTGCAAACATTTGGAGGAGAAGTTAGAAAATGGTTCATAGGCTTGGGAGCTAGAAGTATACCTACCTTGGCTGAGCTTCAGAAGCAGTTTCTTGATCGATGGGAACTTAGAAAGGATCCACTCCAGATTAATTCCGAGTACAATAATATCAAACGCAATCCCGGTGAGTCTGTCCAAGATTATATTATCAGGTTCAATATAGTTTATAATGTTGTCCCTGATGATTTAAGACCATCTAGAAAATTAGCTCTTCTTAAATTCCCGGATGGTTTTGATCCGGAGATGGCTTACTCATTACGGGATAGAGATCCGCCTACTTTAGAAGATATGCAAAAGATTGCTGTCAATGTCGAGGCAAATCTGAATGACAAGAGAGCACTTTTGAAGGCAGAGAAAAGAGTGACTATAAAGGAAGAATCTACATCATTAGAACCACCTTGGCTTCGCGAGATGTTCAAAAGACTCAACCTTGACAAATTAGAACAGCAGATTCGTCATTCAAATTACCGTGGCCAGTAACAACCTCAGTACATAATCAAGCAGCGTGAACCAAGAGTACAAGAGCCGGCAGCCCAGCAACCAATCAAAACTCCGCTTTTGCAGAATTTTGTAACTCAAGATTCGGATGAAGATGCTGATGTAGCAGGGGACCAAAATCACTTCTTTACTCCTGATGATCTGCCCATTTACATCACCGAAGAAGATGAGTATGGAGAAAGTTCAGGCGCCTAGAAAGACGAAGATTTTATCTTGGCTAATGATGCAGATTTAGATGATTACCAAAGAGGATATTTGAATGCCTTGTCCACTCAACAAAAGCAGTATTCATTGAGGAACCGAGATGTGCCTATCAATCCCATTTAGAAAAGAAAAGAAGCTACAACACCAAAGATGGATTCACCGATACCGCCGAAGAAAGGAAAAGAGACAATTGATCCCACAACTAGCAAGATATCAGCAGCAGAAAAGACAAATCAGGCAGCTATAATCAAAGATAGGAGAGAGATTCCGGTCAAAAAATTCGACAAAGTTTCAGCCTTTAGTTTGGAAAATGAAATTTCCAAATTAAAAATATCTATTCCTTTGACTGAAATCATGAAAACCAGCAGCTACCGAGGTCAAGTTTCCAAAATTCTGAACTTTGATCCCATGCTTGACACGGCGAACGTTGAAGATGATCAGCCCAAATTGATCTTTGGGCCAGCATTGGATGGTCAGTCCCCTGAGAGTGATGTTCCTCCCTTTTATATCAGTTTGAGATTGCATGAATATGTCTTGCATAATGCCATGTTCGATTCAGGTGCTTCACACAATTTGATGCCAAAGGCAATCATGGAGAAGATGGGGTTAGATATTACCAGAAAATATCATGATTTATGTTCACTTGATTCCAGCTGTGTGAGATCTATCAGGCTCATCAAAGATCTGGTTGTTAGCTTAGACCAAATCCCGGCGAAAAATGTCTTGATGGATGTGGTTGTGGCAGACATTCCTCCACAGTTTGGCATGCTACTTTCGAGATCTTGGGGAGCTAAGTTAAAGGGTACTTTACAGTTAGACTTCTCTTATGCCACAATTCCAGTCTTCGGTCAAATGAGAAAGCTATATCGCGAGAAAAAGATGAAATATATGATAACTAGTAAAGAGAAGCCGATCAATCATCCTGTAAATTATGTACATACTGATTTGGAGTCGTTTGTTTTATTTGTTGATAGTTTTAATGATATCGATAGTTAGTTAGTTCAAGCGGAAGACATACCAGAGATCGTAGAAAATTTCAGAGAAGTACTACAAAAGGAAAGAGGAGAAAAGCAAGCTATCATGGAGCAAACAGCTGAAGAAAAGGGGTAGCAAATAGAAAAATCAGAGGCAGTACAATTTCAGCACTTGGAGGAGGATGAAGATGGTCTTTGGACCATGGATTTTGATGGCGCCCAGGTAGTGATGGTGTTGGTATTCGTGTGTGGATTAAAAGTCCTTTTTTCGTTCAAGACAAAGTTCCAAGCAAGGTGAGAGTGTGTTCCTATAAACTAGCATTTGATTGTTCAAATAATGAGGCGGAATATGAGGCTCTCATTGTTGGTCTAAAGATTCTCAAGAAACTGAAAGCAAAGAAGATTACGGTCTATGGTGATTCCGAGTTGGTGATAAAGCAAGTTAAGGGTGAGTTTCAGGCCAAACATCCTCGCATGAGGGCATATTGAAATGCAGTCTTAGATATTTTGAAGTTCTTTTTTGATTATACCTTGACATGTGTGCCTCGCCTACAAAATGGTGTTGCGGATGGACTTGCTAAGGCAGCAAGCAATTTGAAAATTCCAATGAATTCTAGCAACAAATTTGAGATTCATGTGAAGCAT
>APFE030359016.1:19723-47132 GCA_000404065.3 Pinus taeda
ATCATTCAGCATACTATTCCTATTAAGCCAAATCAGAAGCCTTTTCGTCAAAAGTTGAGGAGAATCAATCCGAAGTTGCTGCCATCAATTGAGAAAGAGGTAAACAGATTGTATAAGTCAGGAATCATTGTGCCTATTCGATTTTCAGATTGGACATCAAACTTGGTGCCCGTAAGAAAGAAGACAGGTGAGATCCATTTATGTATTGATTCAGAAATTTAAATAAGGTGTCCTTAAACGACAATTATCCGCTGCCCAAAATGGATCATATATTGCAGCGAGTAGTTGGAGCATCAAGGATATCACTACTCGACGGTTATTCAGGTTACAATCAGATTTTAGTGCATGAAGATGACCGTGACAAAACCGCATTCACCACTCCATAGGGAACATTTCATTATGCAAAGATGTCGTTTGGTTCGAAAAATACAGGAGCTACCTTTCAACGTGCAATGGACGTGGCTTTCGCCAATGAGAAAGATGTATTTTTGGTTGTTTATCTTGATGATTTAACTGTGTTTTCAAATTCTGATGAGGAACATTTGTATCATTTGAAAATTGTTTTCCAAAGGTGCAGAAAATATGGCATATCGTTGAATTCGAAAAAGAGTCTTTTTGCCATGGATGAGGGCAAACTTCTTGGTCACATCATCTCTAAAGACGGCATCCGTATTGATCCAACACGTGTTGAAGCCGTTCAGCAAATTGAACAGCCCTAGAACAAGAAAGAAATTCAGTCTTTCAATGGTAAACTGAATTTTCTGCGTCGTTTTATTCCAAATCTAGCAGAGCATCTTAGAGAGATCACAAGCATGCTAAAAAAGGACAGCCAGGTAAAGTGGACCGAAGAGGCGGTTAAATCATTTAATCTAGTGAA
The DNA here is from genome assembly GCA_000404065.3 of Pinus taeda. Taxonomy (NCBI): domain Eukaryota; kingdom Viridiplantae; phylum Streptophyta; class Pinopsida; order Pinales; family Pinaceae; genus Pinus; species Pinus taeda. The sequence continues at coordinate 20,601 of APFE030359016.1, forward strand.
GTTAGCTCTTTCTACAACCCCTATTTTGATCAGCCCCGACTACACTCAAGACTTTATTTTATTTTCATTTGCTTCTGAGCACACTTTGGCAGCTGTGCTAATGCAGAAGAGAGAAGGTGTAGAAAATCCCATCACCTTTTTCAGTCGCATTATTAGAGATGGAGCATTGAAATATAACATCATTGAGAAGCAAGCACTTGCACTTGTAAAGGCATTGAAAGATTCCTGTGTGCACATATTGCATTCTCATATTCTAGCTTATGTTCCTAACGCAACAGTTAAAGATGTTTTAGTAGAGGCAGATCCAGAAGGGAGAAGGGGTAAGTGGATTGCTGCGTTGTTAGAATATGATGTTGAAATTAAACCCACCAAGATGATCAAAGGTCAAGGACTCGCCAAGCTAATGACTGAAACAAATATGCAAATCTTAGACATAAATTTGATTGCTGCCATGTCTGATGAAGATGAGGAGAACCCATCCATTCAGGTATCTGAAATGTTTCTTTCTTCTCCATGGTACGCTGATATTTTATATGTACTTCAACATTTATCTTCGCCTCCTGGAATGCCAAGAAACAGAAGTAGAACATTGAAATTGAAGGCTGCCAAATTCTGCATTCTCGATTCAGCATTGTTTTGGAAAGACCCTGGCGGAATGTTATTGAATTGTTTGGTAGAGGATGAAGCCCAAAGAGTCGTGGAAGACTTTCATAGAGGGGACTATGGAGGTCATTTATTTTGGAAGACCACGACAAACAAGATACTAAGGGCAGGATATTATTGGCCTTCATTATTTTTAGATGTATATAAGGCGGTTAAAAATTGTCACGAATGCCAAATTTTTCAAGGAAAGCAGAAGCTCCAGCCTTTGCCTCTCAAACCAACTGAAATCAGCGCACCTTTTCAGTAGTGGGGATTGGATTTCATTACTGAAATTCATCTGGCATCATCAGGACAGCATCGATGGATATTGACGGCCACGGACTACTTCACAAAATGGATTGAAGCAATTCCTACTTGACAAGCTACGGATGCGGTAATTATTTCTTTTCTCGAGGCCAATATTTTGTCATGCTTTGGATGTCCAAGTAAGGTAATCACGGATAATGCAGCAGCGTTTAAGTCAAAATGGATGATTGAGTTTTGTTATAAGTACAATATTAGTTTGGGACATTCAACCGCATACCACCCTCAAGGAAACAGATTGGCGGAGTCATCTAATAAATCCTTTGTCAATATCATTAAGAAATTGTTGGAAATCAGAAAAAAGGGCTGGCACAAGAAGTTGATAAATGCACTATGGGCTGATAAGGTGAGTCAGAAAAAAATCTATTGGTATGTCTCCTTTCGAGTTGGTGTACGGAACAGACACAGTTTTTCCAACTTCACTTGCTGTCCCGGTAGTAAAATTGATTCAAGAAGCGGGTAGTGAAGAAGATCCTATGCAGAGAAGGATTAATCAGATGATTCATTTGCAGTAGACATGGGAGGAGGTATTTCAAAACACTTGCAAATTGCAGGAGCGTATCAAAAGGATTTATGACCGGAAAGCAAAGGCAGATACATTTCAGCTAGATGAGGTTGTTTTAAGATGGGATGCTCGTCATGAAGACAAGGGAAAGCATGGAAAATTTGAAAATTTATGGAAAGGTCCTTATAAGATTGCATTATATCGCGACCAAAATGCTTTCCTTCTCAAAGAGATGAATGGAGATGAATATCCTGGGGGGCAGATCAATGGGGCTGTTAAAGAGATATTACTTTTGAGTATTTTCTGCTCAATTCATTATCATTGTACATATCATTTTACTTTTGTTCTATCGCACATGTACACTAACTTATCATCTTCAGTTTGGGGCCCGAGGTGAAGGCTATAATTCTGAAAATGAAAGTTAGTAGGTCTAAGTTTGTCAAGTCAGTTGTCTAAATCTTTAGTTTCGAGTCTAGTTTGGTTAAAACAATTTTGTTTTTTCAGTCAAATTGTCAAAATTTTGTGTCGGAATAATGACTCCATCGCCCAACCAGTGAAGGAACTGTCTAGCTCTTACAGATATCTGCGGTTCTTGGCATCTCCAAGGAGCCACCATCCCCATTGGAGACAGTGTTAGAGTTAGTCTAGTAGCCCTCCACCAGAGATCAATGCTCTTTGCATTTCATAATTACGTGTCCCATCAGTGTGATCATGTTGCATTCCGTTAGGCATGACATAACTCTGCTGGAGGAGCTTGTGTCTTTTATCCCCCTCCTGTTTGGCACTGCTGGTTCAGGTTTGTTTGAGTGAATAAAATCTTCAAAGAGTCATTGGTCTTGTTTTAAATTTCTAGGTCTTAGGTCTAGGGTTGAGTCAATTTTTGTCTTGAGAGGTCATAAAGGACCAGCAGGCCAGAGGGATGTCCTTCATAAAGCATCATTTCAACAATTCTCACTATTGTACAACTAAATTTCCACCTTGTTTTCAAAACTCTGTTTTTGAAAAACAAAGGTCATTTTCTCATTTTTTTGTAAAAATTCTCAAATTTTCAAACTCTCCAAATGTCAAAGTGCAGCCTTGGTCTCCTTTGCCAAAGCACCTTAGAAGATATCCCTGCAAAAATTTTCAAAAGAAATCATCATTTCAACCAATGTTTCAAAGAAAAGAAACCAAAAGTCAGAGCTAATTAAATTCAAAAAGTGTCAACACTCAAAACATTATAAAGTGGGTTTTGGGCAAATGAAAATTTAAAAGAAGCCTATAAAAGCACATCATTCTTCATTTGCAACTCATTTGCCTCTCACAAGGTAAGTGAAACCTTGCAAAGGCGATTTTATGAGTTCTTGAGCAAAGTGGTCATTTTTGGTAGCGCGATACACGTCAGGAGAGGCGCGCTACGCGTTGGGGGCGCGCTATGCGTCAGGAAGGTTTTCACAGTGTAATTTTACAAGGGCGCTACGCGTTGAAGGGGTGCTATGTGTTGGGAAAGGCGCGCTACGCGTTGGGTTTTTCACCCTGTAACTTGCCAGCAAGCACACAAAACCTCTCTTCGCTCAAGGAAAATACAATTAAGCTCCTTTTCCATGGTTTTTTTATTTTTTGCAAGATGAATGTGAAAGAAATATGACAAATATGCCATGAAAATTAAAAGCAAAAAACCCTAAGTTGGTGTGTAAATCTAAAGACTTAGGGTTTCAAAGTGATATGCTGCGCAAGGTTTTCCCATTTTGATCCTCCTTTTTTCCCCCATATTCATCAGCATTTCTTTCCAAATTTCCCATAAAATTCCATAATATCCCTTCACAAAATCCCAAACCCTACTTAATCCCAAAACCTACTTCACCCCAAAACCCTACAGTATCATAATTTCCTATGTCCTTTCCCTTCCATAAATTCCTCGTTATTTTCATTTCCCCTAATTCCCTCATGTTTCCCTTTCCCTAACAATTCCCTTGTCTTTATGTCCCCTTGGTAACAGCATTTGAAAAAATCAAACAGCAATCAATTGTGTGCACAGTCAACATATACATTTCAGCCATCCTGTCTTCAAAACCATGTCAGAAACCGAATCAGATTATGAGCAGAGTTCTGACAGTGATTCAACACCGGAGGAAGAAGTGCCTAGGAGGCATCACAAGGGTGGTAAAGGTGGTCGGCCTGTTAGAGAGGAGCCCACCTCTTTGGCTTATTTGCAAGCTTGTCCACTTGCAATGTCCTGTTTTCGGTACCAATCATGTTTTGAGTATTGTGAGAGGATTTCACAAATTCAACATCACAGAGAATTAGTCTGCTTGTTTTTCCTACATTTTCACAATGGTCATGTGAACCTTGCAGGAGTGGACTTCACACTATAACCCGAGGTTGTTGCTCAAGCCACCAGGATACCAAATGTTGGGGAAGAGTGGACCAAGCGAAAGCTACTAGACAAATTTCATTATCAACCATACATCAAACCCGGATGCATGAGGCACCTTACTGTGTTTTTCCTTTCAGATTCATAAGGGAGGAGTATGCACCCTTGATGAGGCTTATTATGCGCTATTTTACTTGTGAGGGCAGATTTTCACGTTTATATTCGTACCATATCCGTTTGTTGATGCATTTTACCCGGGTACGAATGATGAACATTCCATTTTTCATGTGCCGGAATATAGAAAAGATGGTGCCCATAGTGCAAAGGAAGAACCCCACACAGCAACTCAAAAGTATATATCATTATGCACTGATCGAGATCATAGTGATGCATCAGTTGGCACAACAAGGTATTCCATGGGAGGATTTCATTTCTCTCGACTTCTTCACGGTGCCACACCCACCTCCTAAGATTGTCCATGATGAGTGAGGCCCTTCACAGCAGTTTGACATTCATGAGGGGCCTTCACAGCAGTTTGACATTCATGAGACCGAGCATGTTGATGCTCCAGCATATGTAACATATCAAAAAGGCCCCAGAGCCTTATTTGCAGCTGCACTACGAGTACTATCTCCACCCAGGGTGGAAGGGGTCTCGTTGACTTCATCGACACAGTGAGTATTATCTCCACATCCTATGGAAGGGGTCTCGCCATCTTCTTCAGCACAGGTACAGGTTTAGGACAGGGGCAAGAGACCCATGATCGATGAGGGTCCTTCAAGAGATCAGGACACAGATGTTATTGATATTGATGCTAGCTCTCCTTCCTCAGAGCTCAAGGAGATCATCCGAGAGCAAAGGGCCGAAAATGAGTCGCTGCACAAGAAATTGCAGATGGAAAAATGGGTGATTAACTACTTAGAGTAGCGCAACAAACAGGTGGAAGATGAGCATGAGCTTTATGAGCAGCGGAAGATTCGTGAAGACCGGGAATTGGCCCGTAGGAGACCCGGTGATTTGACACCTATAGATCGGGAATCTATGCTCATTCGGGTGAATACTCATTTAGAAAAGTTGATAGCCAAGGCAAACATGGACAAAGATATGCTCTGCCACATGAAAAATCATTATTTGGCCCGCATGCATGTGTGCAATGCAAAAATGAAGGTACTGAAGAGACGATTGGCCAAAGCACTAAAACGGAGGAAAAGGCCCGATCCACTTGTGATTTTGGCTGAAGCCACCTTGAAGGAGCATGGCACTCAATGATACACCCTCAGCTCGAAATTCAGACCAATTTGGAGCAGTTTTGGTCATTTTTGAAACTTTTTGTCAAAAACAGGATTTTGCCCTCAACGCGTAGCGCGCCGCGCGCTACCCTTAAGTTGGGGATGTTCAGTTCAAGAAAGGTTTGAATTTTTGGATTTTTCATGACAAAATACACTTGCTCAGCCACTGCCAAGAAGTTTCATGGAGAGTTGAGCCCCCAAAAGGTCAAAAAACAAGCAAAAAATGACCTTCTGTCACTTTTTGGACACACAGGAAGCAGTCTTGGGAGATTGCAATTTTGGAGGGGCAAATGGCCACCAAATTGAGAAATTCCACTTGGGTTGGAGAGTGGACATCTAGAACTTTCGAAAAATCCCACTTATGCCTCATTTGGATGCCGGGAAGTGCCTCAAAAGTGGCCTGAAAGGTGCGCTATGCGTAGAGAAATGGCGCGCTACGCGTTGGGAAAATTTGCCAGTTTTGCACCTTCAACCCAGAAAAATGCAGCATTGACTAGTTTTGACTTTTTGGTGGGATTTTTCATCCTCTTTGATGTAATTAATTTAATTTCATGTTGACATGACACTTTTTTACCTATTCTAGAAGATTCATTCATAAAATTGCAAAAAATTAATGAATGAATTGGTTTCCAAGCTTATAGAGGCAAGTTGTTTTGATTGCCTAGTTTGTAGTGCTCAATTTAGAATTGGTTGAAACAGCTCCTAGAAGGAGGAGCTCGACCCCTAGAGGTTAGGGAATGGTCTGGCTTGGTCTATATATGTAATATTTCATTCAGTAGCAGAGGTTGGACTCTTGGGATAGTTTTGAGACTATATTGTACATATTTTACCAGCACTTTTGGCAAAGGAAGACCAGGGTTTTGCAGCACTAATTGGGATCCATGTCGCTTTATGTCTTGATGGTGTGTTTCTTTTAGTTCTTGTCAGTTATGTATGTGAATCATTATCTCTATTGAATCTTCTCTTATTAAGCAAATGAAGTGTTAAGGTAGAATCCATGAAATTGCTATGCTATGCCTTTAAATTTGTTTAATATTCTATGTTTTCTTCAGTTTAAGGAGAATCCTTGAGACTCGTCTCTCCTTAGCCTCTCACCGGTCTGATCTATCCATCTTACCTGCTTTAATGCATCAAAACAATTGCCTATCTTGCCCCAAGTGGACCTCTACAAAAACCGTGCCTCATCCCCGCACCCAAAATTGCCTTTCCCTTGATTTCAACAAAATCATAAAAAAAATAAATCCTAAACTCTTTGTACTTAATACCTAGCCCAAAATCAGTCATCAATTCGGTCATCTCGAGCCTTCTTGATTACCTTTTGCTGAGTTTGACCCGAAGAGAGCCCTCTCCTATCCTCGTAGGGCTAGCTACGAGGCTGAGCGTGGTTTGATGTGGCCTTGAGTCTTGCCTTATTTCAGCCTAAGGCAAATTCGAGCGCTAACACCTAGTCTTATTTTTTACCTCAATATTGCAAATATCCCTGTATAAATAGTGACCAATAATGGAATCATCCTCATACCTTAAAATCAATCCAACATATAAGTATTATAATCAATTTCTCACAACTTCCTAAACAAATCAAATAAACAATACAACATGCTGAGCACATCAATTATAAAAATAGTAAATACTCGAATAAAAAGACTTGGAATGAACCAAAAAGAAGCAAAAAGACAGGTTTGGCACAACAAGCTCTAGAGCTCTGGGTCTTTAATACCACTTGTTATGATCCTACCTATGGTCCCACTCAACAAAGCAAGCACCCACATAATTAATTTTTTTTTCTTTTGTGCAATCTATTTCCAAAATCTCCACCTTATAACAATTAAGAACTAGGGTATAAGTTCTAAAATTGTAACAAATGAACTCATAATAAGGCTAAGATGGCCTTCAAATCATGAGAATCGTAACAGTATATAAACAAGAATGCAACATGAAAGACTCCATAATATATAGAGCTTTACCAATAGGAAGTTCCATGTGAATCCCCCTTGATCCACTCATTACAAAATGCTGAGATTTGAACTCCATGCTTAAGACAACTATAGATATGGAGTTGAATATCCCATTTTTGTCATGTATGAAAGGCCAAAAGATAATTGTCACATTAATTAGTTGTTATCAGAAAGATTAAATGTAAGCAAAATATGCAACTAAAGAGAATCTGAAAAAACATGGATATAGATGTAATGATTTGCAAGTATTGGCACCACCAAACAAGCACCTAATGACTTTTTTTGATTGCAAAAATAGAGATCTTGTTATCTATGAACTATTTTGGAAGCATTACAATAGAACTGTGATGTTGATCATGAGGCAACCAAGAACAATTTTACCTAGGAAAAATCCAATTTTATTTAAAAATATATATTATCACCAAAAGAATGCTAAAGGTAAAATATCAACAAATTTGAGCCTTTCTTTAAACTTGGTCACAAAAAATGATGAATGGAATCATTGCATTTTGATGATACAACCAAAATAGAAATGAAAATATGTTTTATACCTCAACCTGAATCTCATATGGTGCTTTCAAAATCAACACCTAAGAACCAGGATCAATTTACTTGTATGCCATGTTCTCCTCTCTACACAAGAAAGGAAGCCTCAGATCATAGACAAATAAAATCCATATAGGCACAAAAATATTTGAGGCTTTAACACTCACCCATGGGCTTCAATAATTGGAAATTCCCCTTCAGCTACCTATATATGAAAGTAATAAGCTAGTTCAATCACAACAAATTTAAAAATTTGATTGCATTCAAGGTGGAATAACAAATTCTAGAACTATGTTGTTGAACTGCAACGATCCTGTCCTATTCTTATAACCTACTTGGTACCAATGATCCTTAAGCTTATTACATAATGCAGACACCCATATGTCATGCCCAATGACATTTCTGATTACAGGGGGAATCACCTGCAAAACAAATAGCTAGAGGTAGATATGTATTTCAATTTATGTGTTCAAATGGTCTTATTTAAATCTACATTAATAACAAAGAAATTCCCAAAACATATTGATTCTCTACCCTTCCAACCATGTTCCCTAATCATTCAAAATATAGCCAAACAAAAGAATAGGCCATAAACAACCACATCCTCTTGTTCTCCTGTAGATTTTCTCCTTCACACTACATGTCTATAATAATCTTTCCAGAATCCAGACTCATTTTCTCCTAAGATTCCATCTTGTGGATTGTCTCATTGTAAGTAGTCTTGAGTTCTAGCCTAGCAACCCATATTTAAACATTCACAAACAGTTCCCTTCCCCATAGTGATCACACATACACCCAGCTTATATGGACTGAATTGTCTACATTAAATTCCATGCTTGGCATACCAACAAGAGATTATGTCAACCCAAAGAACTATCAAGAGCTACTGCTAGTGACAATGACTAGCAGCAAAGAACAAATAAGACATACATAGATTGCAAAACATCTATTTCCCATTGATACCATAAACTTAGGGAGAATTCTAACGAAATGACCTTTCAAAGCAATGAAATTCTTTCAATCCAAGTGTGTCATCAAGTTAGATTTGCCTATGGAGGAATCTGGAAACCTGTTAACATAAAGCTTCCTATAAATCTGAAAACTCCAGAAATAGATGTGTATATGGCATTGGGATGTTTTGATGGTGTTAAGGATACCCACGTATGTGTGAAGCAGGGGACATCCCATTCTTGAATGAAAATAATTTTATTTCTTTCAAACCTTTTGTTGGGAAAGGGGCCAACAATCAAGCGAAACGTATGCTTCATTGTTTCATCTATAATAGACCCAACACCCTCTGTCAACCATTGAGGATAGAGGGTACTTCTGAATTTTATATTTTTTTCATTTTTCTATACTACTCTGATACCAATTTCTTCACTGCCCTGCCATGAATATAAGAATGCATGTAACAAGAAGTCAGATGCAAATATAAGCAGAATAGAATACACTTTGATCATCAATACCTATAGGATATTTGTATATGATCAAGTTGGTCGCTTATGCATATCAGACTGTATGTTAACAGTTGTAATGATACCAATATATGCACTTAATCTTATGGAATAATCATGACCTTGTTGAGTAGTACTAATACTTATTACACTGTGTACAAACCATCCTCTCCTTTCCCTTATTCTATATGGGTATCTATCATCGGTCAATAATAGTAAGGTTGTGACACAATTATGGTAGCATATTAGAGTAGTCATAGTCATGGGATTAATACCCTTATGAATGATAGTATAGTTCAAGCTCAATACACTTAGCTCAATCATGCCCTATTTCTTTACCACTATAAGCATTGAGTACACTAACTTCCATAATCAATGATCTTCACAACCCACAACTCGTATTCACAAGTTTGTACATAGTTAAAATAGTTGTAACCTTGACAATATGGATAATCTATATTAGGCAATGACACTATATATTAGAATAAGCCTTTCTATTCAGCCCATATAAGGTGACACTATTGATTGTGATTGGTAATACTGTTATTAACACGTTTACTAGAATGGAGGGTGTATCTTATAGATAAGCAATCACTTCATACTGTTCATGTAACCTATAATATGGTAGTTATGAGTGAATAAAATTATGACTCTAAAGAAGAACTTCAAGAAAGATCGGTTTTCTTCAACATTATTTCTTGCAAATATTCTAATTGACTTACAAGATGACATTCTAGACTTTATATTAGGTGGTACAAAATAACACAAAAATTGTATGTACAGAGATGCCAATATGTAGTGGTTGAGCTTCAAAATATGGGGGAAGAGCTTACAAAACTGAAAGGACTTCTGATTGCAACACAATATGAAAAATCATAGGCTATATTGGAGATGGACAAAATGATGTGTCTCATAAGGGAATTAACATTAACTTTGGAGAGTGCTAACACTTTAGAAAGGAAAGTAACAGTTGACACTAAATTTGCAAGGCTAGGAGTTGTGGAGAAGGACAATTCTAATTTGGATGAAGAAAATATCATTACGAAGACATAGCTAGAGGTTGAAAAGCAAAGAAATGCATCAGTAATCTTAGAACTACAAGCTTTCAAACAGGAGCGTGAGCATGATATTTTAGAATACCTATGTTCAGTTAAATTGAGGGACATTGCTCTTGAAAATGCAATCGATGCATTGGTAGCTTCTGAAGAGGTGTAGAAACAAGAAAATGCACTAGCCATAGAATTTATAACCACAAAGAATTTATTGGATAAGCTCAGAGCTTATATATGGAAACAAAAGAAAATCAACATGTTGTAGCTATGGCCAAAGACTGAGAGTATAAGGAGAAGGGGAAAGAAATAGAGCATGTCAACGAGGAACTGAATAGGCTGAATCATAAAGTGTTCTTGTTAAGGATCTGACGTTAAAGCTCGATGCCTCATCCTTTATTGCAGAGCTTGAAACTAGAATTAGTAGTTGTTAAAGAGATGAAACTTAAAAAAAGGAGAAGATATGCATGCAATTGAAAATGCCCTCTTTAAAGCATTGGATGACCTAGATCTTACAAAGGGTCGAGAGGTTAAAAAACTAAAGTTGAATATATAACTCTAGTAGAACTAGGGAAGATGAGAGAAAATATAAACAAAGCCACACAAGAGGTAACTTATTTAGCAAATTCCATTGAGCTCCTCAGAGAAGAGTTGGACAGGGAAAGTGAAATGTAGAAGAAACATGGGAAAGGGTAGAAAAGTCTTATTCAGTAGTGTCTTCTCTGGAGGCTGAATGGAATCAAACAAGACAAGCAATTAAATCGACAATATGGACAGAGGCAATCCAAGGAAGCTATGACATAGCTTTACAGCAAGTAGCTACTGAGGCATATAAAGATAAGATTGAAGTTGAAGCAGGTAGAGAGAATATGCACAAAGCAAAGGAAGAAGTTGCATAATCAAATGCTACTACTAGAACTATAAAGAGTATGCTACAAGAAGCTACAAAAATGGCAGAAGTAGCTTGGGCATCAAAAGTATTATCTCTTGCTAGGATTGAGGATATGAATCAAAGTGAGTCAATTGTTGGATATTCTGAAGCTAGGACTCTATCAGTTACACTTTCACTTAATGAGTACATTGCACTGACGAATCAGGCATGTGAAGCTGAGGAACTTACTGACAAGTGGGTGGCAACTTCTGTAGACCAAATAGATGCAAGAAAGGATAGTGAATGGGAAATATTGAAGATATTGGAAGAAGCAAATAAAGAGATAATAGCAAGGATGGAGACTCTTCAAGTTGCCTCATAGAAGGAAAAGAGGGCAAATGCAGCGAAATTGATAGTTGAGGATCATCTCAGAAAATGGAGAGCACAAAATGGACAACATAGAAAAGTTGGTGATTTAGCTACCGCAGTGAAGAGATATGGTGTGCCAAACAACCGAGTTAATAATTGGAAAAAACATGCATATTCTAATTCAAATGATCTAGCAAATAGCAATGAGCAAGAAAATATTCTTGTCATGCCAACAACATCATTGGGTGAGGCGTTGAGCATGAAAGGTTCCATGGAAAATAAGTTTGATGAAAGGGCTTTAGATAAGCCACTTGTGTCTAAGAGGAGGAAGTTTTGGTTTCCATGGTTTGCATTATCTATGTGAAAGAAAAAAAACATCCATTGAAATAAATGATAGTTTCTCTATTTTAGAAGCAAAATTGGGTTGCTTATATTTAATTCGCTGCATGGGCCATCAAGGTCACTAGGTTTTTCATCTCGTCACATATCCAATTTTTAGTAAAAATGGGATGGTGACAACCTTTTTCTACAGAGACAAACTTTTCCTATTTCTAAAAGATGTAAATATTTTCCTTAAATACTTTGATATCAGTCATGAAAATTTCTATATGTTATACATTTTTCATCTCATTGATTCATGACAAATCATGCAAAAGTTTGATGTATTACTTTATAAACATGACACAATGAATTTATGTGTGATATTTAGTTGGAAGATATTTATGAAAGTCTGTATCTGGTCAAGTGTGATATAACTCTTTCCAGTGCAGAGCATCAATTACATAAAAAGAAGAGCAAGGCAAGGAAATTTTGCAGTGGGATGTGTCTATTCCTAGTTCTGATATGTGTCATTTGGTATCCTATGTTGGTATATATATATACTTCCCTATTTTTTCCTGTTAACACATTGAAGTTTTATGTGGGGAAGAATTTTACCTCATTCATAAGGCACCAAAGGATGGCCCTATTGAATCAACTAATGTAACACTATCCGTAGCGATAAGGATTTATGACAAAACGAAGGCCAAGGAATTGGTGAAAACATCACTCACTATACCCACACACTGTGAATCATAACCTAAGCACATGAATGTATCTTAAAGATGAAAGAACAACCAAATCGATCATAGGATTTTCAAAGTTAATCTTCAACTTAAGGCATTGTTTCCCTATCTCTCTGGCCCACTCCATTGCCTCCCAGGCTAACCAGACCCCTGGACAAACCTAGTCCACTTCAGTTGCACTACATACTTGGAAACCAACTAGATCCTCAAATCAAAATCCTTTGCTACAAATTTGTAAGAGATGGTAAGCAAAGTAATAAGCTACCAAACACCTATAGAGTCTCTCTTTTAATTATTAGGAATAGGCTTCATCAATCCATAATTGAGACTTGAGGGACTCAAAGAGGAACCTAGAAAAGAAAAACCTACATCTAAACAACAAATATGATCCCCAATAAAGTCCCACATGAACTTAGAGACTTCATAAGGCAAACCATCCAATATTGAGGACTTTGAATTTTTCATAGAATTAAAGGTAGCACACAAATCATATCGCATAATAAAATGAACCAACATATCATTGTCCCCAATAATGACCTTCCAAAGGATTATCATGTAATAAGCATCTTGGGCAATACCCAGACTATTTGTCAAAGCAAAAAGAGAAAATATAGACAAAGGGATACCATTGCTACATATGTACAATATATAAAGTCCTTACATAAAACCCCACCTCCACACTGGTCTCCTTCACACTCAAACATGGTTAGGTGCCTCCTAAAGACTCATTAAGTTGTCAACAAAGAAGAGGCCATCCAATTCCACAACTATTCTTGCTCAAAGCTAAAGATAGGTGCACACAAAATAGAAAAATGTATCACATGGTCCTAAATCAAGAACATGACCAAAACACACATGCCTACTGAATCCAAACTGCAAGTAATCACATGATTCTGCAGAGGCAAAGAAAGAGAAAGCATTATGCCTCTACTCCCTTGAAAATGCTCAAAATTCCTAAAATGGGTCATTCCAACAGTTGCTCATTTTCTTCTAAAGCTCCAAACCAAATCCCCTTGGGTTAAACAAACAAGTCTATGTCAACAGGTTTACAAGGGATATCATCCACAAATGTGGGGAAGCATCTCTTGGATTTCCCATGATATTTTCCTTCAATAAAATAATAATAATGAATATATATATATATATATATATATATGGGTTTGGTAATATTTTCAAGTCTCATTACCAAAGTGGCACATTCCCATGTTGGGATTCCATTCCTTTGGAGTGCAAGTCGCCAATGTGATAAAATCCTCCATCACTCTGCCATTAATATCGCTAATGGTTTTGATGTCATGCCTTGTGGGACCTCTTTGGTTTGTGTTTGTTATCTCTGTTATGCTCATAATAATTCTATATTTTACTACTACAATGCAGTATCCCTATGTTGGGAGTCCATTCCATGTTATTGTATTTCTCCTTCCTCCTATGATTACTTTCCACTAATACAAATGTACAATATATGAAGTCAAAATGTAGGTCTCCCATGAAGTTGGGATATGAAGTCACAACGCATGCCTCCAAGGAAGTAAGGATGGATAGGATGGAAAGTGAAAAGAAGAGGGTAAAGTATCATCCCTAGATTTATGAAACAAAATCCCAAAAAGAATGAAATATATCATGGAAACATATACACCATAAATAGTAACAGTAATGAAAGAAAAGTGCATGACTAGCAACCTATGCTTTCACAAACAAATAAGTTTGGTCAAATAATATATTTAGTGTTAACAAGGAAAATCTCACCAATATATAGATGATTCATGGGAACATAGACACCGTAGAGTTCATCATCTCCACTCTCAACTTACATATGACAATGGGAGAAAAGTAAGAACTACCTCCCATAGAAATTGAAATAATATTTATTTAAACTATAGCATGTCAAAAGACATTGCATGTTTATCAATAAACATGGATTTTTATTTATGACAATAATGATAATATGCAAATAGATATTAATTTGTAGATATGCAATAAACATTTCCATCTGCCACTCAATTTCAACATTCGCGTCGAATGCTTCAGTATTAACACAACTTCAAGGATATATAAAGCATCTTCAAGGATATCTAAAGCATAAGAAACAACCAGAAGGACAAGTGATGATGTAATAAAAACAGAGGCATATTCCCCTACATGTGGATGATGAATAATTGCAACTTCTTTAAAGGCCCTTGTGTTCTAGTATGCAAAGAATAAGCCATGTATAAACTTTCAGAACACTTTCTAACAAAACAATAAAAAATTACCACCTTATCCACAATCATAACTTCAACTCTTCAATTAATAATACATGTATCCACAAATTTATTGTATTTTACTAATTCATATCGCAGTGAATGGAAATCCAGGAATCCATGATATTTCATTCTATGGAAAAGCTTTAGAAATTAAATCAGATATATTTTCTGCAATATATTCAATAGTCACATTCTCAAGTGTTTGGTTGTCCATGTCTAATGCCTCAGATTCTTGCTTTACTTCTGAGTTTCTCTATGAAACCAAAGGAACGAAAGGTTCACTGACTTTTGAGTATTCACTGACAACTGATACAAGCCTCTGGTCATGGTTAGGAAGGACGGTAGTTTCAGGAATCTCATCAATGCCTACTGCTTCAGAAGCATGTTCATTCATATTATTTTCTTCTTAAGAATGAAACGTAGGAAGATATTCCTCAGAAGCAACATAAATGTATATTCTATATGAAGAAGATGAGAACATATATTCCCCAAAACCCTTTCCTCTACCATATATATCATTTTCGTCATCTATGACAGAGTAGGTGGATAAAGGTATGAGTAAATGAGGAAGGGTTTTTGGAGAAGATTATGGCATGAAGTCTCCATGTTCATGTGCTCCAACTTTATTCCCTTTTTCTTGCATTCCAAAGGTTGATGGGTTCTCAAATACATTGTGAATATCAACTTCAAGCTTAGTATTCCCCTCTGGAACATGCTCTTCCTCCCTTGCACTTGCTATTTCGGTGGACAGTTCATTATGAATTGAAGAGGAAACAAATTGATCAAATCCCTTCAGAGTGCCCTCTATGCTACTTCGCTTCTCCACTAAGCTCTCATCAGAGGAAAGGTTAAGGTCCTTGATATCCATTTTTACAATATTTTCCAAGCCAAGATGATTACCCATTCCTTCAATACTATTGTTATGGGTTTTCTCAAAGGAGTTATCCATGATTGTTTCCATCACAAAATTTGTTAGCGCCTTTAGCTTGGTTTTTTTTGTGTGTTTCATTGTCGAAGCATAAAACTCACTAGTAGCCAATGCATTGTTCTGCAAAGATGGTGGTGGAAGACCGGGGCTTCTGGATCCCAACAAAGCAACTGAAGCACACAAAAAAAAAACACAAACAACAATGACTTTCTCAACCATCGAGAGGGCTTCTCCTCCTCCTCTTCATCTTCATCATCATACATTGCCCACTCTTTTTCAAAAATGTTCAACCTGGGTTTAAAGGCGGCACCACTAGTGTTGCATGGGTTTTCTTCAGGTATATCAACTAATGCTATTTCTTTTTCTTCAACCTTATGTATTTCTCTACAGTGAGTGGATAAATCTACGAAAGCCATTTCGTCTCCCAAGGATTATATTTCCTTAATCTCTGTGACTTTGGTAAGTCCACTTTCCAGTTCAGATTCCAAAACCCCATGCTCCCCACAAGCTAGTACCCTAACTTCCAACTCTAGGTCTCTTTCTTGATGATAACAGAGAAATTGAGGTTGGGGAGATAGATAATCAATCTTAGAATTATGGGGTGGAAGGATTGTGGGCTTGTGACCAGGATTAGGAAACTGAGCTAAAAAGGCTAATGACTCACCTTCCTTGCTTAATTCAAGGTTAGGTTCCTTTTCCTCGTTGGGATTGAAATCAACTGCAACTTGAAAAAGAACCTTGTAGATTTCTCTTTTAGGCTACATTATGGATTGAACCTCATCCACCTCCATACAATCCACTGAAACTTATTCACACTCTTCTCTAACATGGGGGTTATATTCCACCATAAGCTCATACGGGGCCAAATTTTAAAACTCTTGGAGGTAATTGCAATAATTGGAATGACAAGTCTCGAAAACGAAATTGATGAAGCCACCAAGGACAACGTATCAACCTCTATGAATTTTTTAACCAGGGTGATTCCCTAAGAGTATAAAAAGATACTTTCGGAATAACTGAAGGCCCTCATTAGTGAAACTTTTATGAGAAAATCAAAGTCCTATGTTGAGGAACGGTCTAAAGCAAATAGCAGAATTGTTCTCTCTTGATAGTTTTTTATCTGCCAGTAAAAGAAAATACAACTCCTTTTTAATTTGGCATCTTTGATAAGGGTTATAACACTCTTAAAGTGATCATTCATGAAGAATAGTTAGAAGCATAAGCCACTGGTAGAAAAGTCGAGCAACTATGACCTAGTCTCATATATATACCCCATCAACGTCTTCTAAGGAAGTCAACTTATCAAGGGTGGTTGAATAAGTTGATATTCTTGTTTCTCCTTCAAGAAAAGGTCCTAAATGTGTTGATTAGGTAATAAGGCTGAGAGCATGCATTGAAAAATCCTCAGACGATCCATCCCTATATGAAATCATACAATGATAACAATCCTATTACAACCTATTGCACATGGAGCGTAGTTGGTCTAAACTTATAATTTTTCTTGATACAATGCAGATCTGAGATATAGAGACTGAGATCCTCTTCACAATTACATATCTTATGCTATAAGAAGGATCATGACCTAAGATATAGAGAGCAAGATCCTCTTTACATTTCCATATCTTATGTAGTAAGAAGGATCATCTGACTAAGAGGGAGTTGCTACCTTGGTTTCATCAAGCCTCAACAAAAAAGGGGATTTTGTGTCTCAGTAAAGATGTCCTTGTAAAGAGTATTAGAAATTTGCCAGACCCTCCTCTATTATCAGGTACATTTCTTTGTTGAAGAATATTGTTTATGAAATTCATATATAGATCTGTGTTAAGGAGTGGTGCATCACCTATACAAGCAAAACAAAGACTCATATCCAAATAATATCTCTGTGGGATCTAAGGAGACATGTTATGACACCATTCTAAGGCTTTCTAATCTAGATTGCAATAAATAGGTTAGGTAAGTTGGGTCTACAATGGTTGTTATATGATGAGGTTTAAAATATCCAAAGACTACATCAAATTATTGATGATCTTGATCTAGGAAGTCCAAGAGTTAATCTACATATTACTCAATTTACAGGTGATTGAATTAGCGTATTATGTGTCATACTAAGTTACAACATGACATCTAAGGTTATGTTACTGAAATGATAGAAGAGACTGGAATCTATTCTACTAAGATTGTTCATAATTTGACTGAATCAAGAGGAATACAACATGTTGAAGTTATGGTTATAAATTAAATGATGTGATGGCTAAATTTTGAACAAAGAGTGATAACCAAAATAAGGGTATGTATGAATCAGCTCACCAAGACCCTTCACTAGATAAAGTATATAATATATACTATAGTTATAATGAGTATGACATTCCTCATAAAAGTATGTCTTGCTAAGAGTCTTCATATTAAAACTTGTCTAACGGTGACAAGTTTAAGGATGTTTTTCTATAGATAATTTATAGCATGCAAATATTATACCGAATCCTTATATTCATTATAATACTCAAATGTTGGTAAACTATAGCATAGCGCAGATAATTTATTGAATCGTTGTGTTAAAGATAGCAGAGAGAATACAAAATTGTAGGAGTAAGATTTGAAGATTCCCTAGTCCATGATAGGATTCTCTCATGAATTTTTCGTTACTGATTACGTCTATGACATTTTATGAGAAACTCACCTCTAACATCTCTTTAGTCTCAGAGGAGGTTCTTTGTTGAACCATCCCCGCAAGTATCATAAAAGACATTCTTGTTTATGGAAATGCATTGCCAGAATCATGGAATGCTTAATTTCAATAATAAATTATCTTTAAACTTAATGGGTCTCATGCTTAGCAAATTTCCAGATGGATACTTTGAGGGAAGTCTAATCATATGAAATATTGAAGAACCAACCCTAGAATTCAAGCTTAGGATTATGGTCTCCCTAAGTAAAGAGGGAGTAAGATCAGTTAAGTATTTTCTTTATCAAGATTTTGAATCCTAAATATGCATAAGTCTAAGGATTGCTGCTAAGATCTCTTCTAAGTTGTGTTCTTTCATACATACATATACATACTGCTAAGTGGAGAAATGAGGCTCCTATTGATGAACTGGTGATCAATACTATCACGAAGATCTAATCTTGATTTTCGTAAAGCACCTTGACACTATTCCCTATAAGAAAGGATATTTAGTTAAGGCCATGTAATTGCCTAAAAATGGGTGTACTAAAAATAGTAGTGACCCCTTCAAAAAAACAGAGTCTCAAAAAGTTGATTTGAGCCTATGAAAATATAGGAACCTCAAAATTCCAAAATATCTCCCATGGCAACACTTACTATAAAATAAATGTTACTAAAATAGCACCACCTGGCATGTCATCTATCATCAAACTCTCTACCTCCAAAGAACCTCAATATGTCCTTTACTTTTCCATGCAAGCTCTGTAGGGTCTCGACTCTCCAACTTTTCAATGAAAGCAATTCTATAGCTACAAAATATTGTAGTACCGTAAAACACCTCACCTGTCAGGCATTCTTCTCTTGGGACTATCATGTGTTTGGCATCAATTTTTGGTTGCCAGTTATATCATACGGATGTAAATACAATCTTCCTCAATGTTGTGAGAAGTATACAATGTACATTAATCAATTGAGAGGATTAATCAAGTATACTTCATATTAATAGACAATGCTTCCTTGTTGTAAAGGTCAGACTACAATGATGTCTCCTTCAAGGTTATTTTTGGCAAAAGCATCCAATTTAGAATCAGAAAATTCAAGATATACCACAAACCAAAGAAATCGAATTGTTATTGACTGCAACAAAAAATTTCAGCAAAAGATTTCGTTCTATTATATAATGTTTCAAGATAAAGATTTCTCTTGTACAAAAACCAAACAGGTGGTTGAGGTGATATATTTGTAACAACTTAGGCTTTAGATGAGCTAGAATTTTAATTATGATAACACTGCTTACAATTAGATATCTACAAGGGCATGAAACCTGACACCATCAAATTCCTATGAATGGTATTAATTATCTCATAAATATACACACTCTAGAATGCATTGCATTGTAATGGTGACTTCAAATAGTTTAGCTTTATGAAGGAGGTGCCCAAAATAATATATTTCAAGATCAACATTACAAATGCCATTTAGGCATCTCTCCTAAATAAATTCCATTTTACCATGAATATTTCAATTCGCTTGGTAGGCTAGTTTGAGCGGAGTGCCTTGAGATTCATGTAGGTGTCTCTAGGTTGATCTCATGCACCAATTGTCTCTATTGTGTGCCTCACACAAAGTCCCTACTGGGTTGGGCACTGTAATCAACACCAACATGTTTACACTGGGCGCCATCTACAAAATACAAGGAATTTCTCAGAAGTTTCCCTGCAAAAATTTCCTTGGAAAATAAAAGGAGAGTGTATTTCAGTAGCAATTTGAAGATAATTATTTGTGGCTGTAAGGTTATTCAACCCAACAACTACATAAAAATCAGAACTAAGAAACCAATTAGCAATTCCAATGGTTAACCCAGTGATCACCAATGCCATTTTGCATGCGTTTTCCCCCTTATTGCATACTCCACACATTTTAAATGCCACCACAATAAGAGTATAGTTGTCAATGAAAAAAATTACCCTTTGAGAGCTTCATGTTGCCACAAAGAGCAGCCTATTGCGATACTTCAAGATTTGTCAATACAAGTAAAGTGCCTCATCTGGTTGAGTAGTCTTGAGGCTCAGAAAGGCTATATTTGTCTGGTTTTTTACTGTGAAGAGACAACAACTTGGGTTCTGCTGCTATTTGTAACTTGGATGATTGCAAGTGCTACAACTTATGTTCTATCATGGCATCATGAATTCTCACCGGATTACATGTCTTAGCACTGATATCTACTTTGAATCGAGTATCCAAGAATTTTGGAACATCAAGCGTGTATTAACAAGATCATTAAACCACTGGTCGAGTGTTAGTGGGGACAAAATAGGCGCAATATTGCAAGGCCAAATTCTCACCTTTATGTTGAAGCTAATCTGATATGGAATCTCTCTGAAATTTGCTAGCATCTCTTGGGATAGATACATCTTCTAAAGGAATCTATCTTAACTTACTGATGCTTGCTCCACTTGCCTTTCACCAAATCATTTATCCAATTAAATTGATTCTATGGAAACAAGTAAAGGAAAAATGAGAATCTCATGCACATCTTCCCAGAATCCATGAATTTTTCACACGTATTTAAGAAAAACCAATATCCTCAAATTACCAATTGCCAATACATTTCTCATGCGTATGGAATGCATGTCTTCCCCATTTCCCTTACGAGTTGTCTCCATGGGAGATGAGCTCAAGAGAAAGGACAATTTTAAACTCGTTGAGGTGATAACTTCCCATCTTATATCATAATTTATCTTATGTGTTGTAATGTTGAAGACACCCCAAAAAATTGAATTGAAGCTCTCAATAAACTTTGGGTCAAATATTTGTCTTTTGCAACAAATCTAAGTGATAGGATTCTGAATTTAGAATGACAGGGATGGACAGCATGTGCAACATCCCCTTCATTGACATCTTTCATTCTAGATAGTGGGTAAGGCCCACATGCATATGTTGTTAAATGACAATTTGATTGCTAGAACAATATGTTGTGTACACATCAAATGAGTTGCTCACATAACACATTTGTGGGATTGGATGTACTAGTCCTTACCAACATCTCAGTGAATTTTTGGTGATGATTTAAATATTTGTTCACTAGACTGATCAATGAACTGGGAATAGAGCCAGAACTCTCAAGGCCATGAAAGGGAAAAATACGAAACATTTGAATTCTATGTTGGATATTTTAGACATCGGACATTTTAGAAATCAATATCAAGAAAAAAATATTGGAAACAGTGGGTTGCCATGGATGGTCTAGTCAACGAGGAACAACAACTAGACTAGATGGATAGGCCTTATGTCATCTTCACCAGTAGATCTAGACAATCTATCTTACTGCAAGATTTCATCAGTGTCCAACTAGTTATTTTTACCACAATGGTTATTTAAAATCCCAAGTGTATTGACAACTCAAGTTTCACTTTCAGTTTTAAGAGTTATAATGTCAAAGGGACTAAAATCAGGGAAAGTTGCTACCAAGGACAATGACACAACAAAAAAATGTTTTAAACATTTAAGATAAAAACAAGTTTTTGAGAGAACCATGTATGATGACCCTTGAAGCTTATTCATAACTAGTTACATATGTCTTCACTAATTCAAGGAAGCTAGCTCTGGCCCTTAATTAGAGCAGTTAATTTAGCTATTATTTTAATATATTTTAATTGACCAATGAAAACCCAACTGAAATCAATATGTAAATCATTGTTGTTTTTAATATTATATTAGCCCTCTCTAAGAGTCCGAAGTAATGAATAGAGTGCTTTCTTTCCATTCTTTGTCTCTATCTTTCCTTGTGTGTGTTCTTATGACAATAATCATCACTAAGGAGATCTTGCATCATCATCATCACAACTAAAGATCTTAGGAGGATAATAGGGCGATGACAAAATATAGGAATAGAATAAAGGACATTTTTAAGCACTAATACAAAGAATCTTTACTTAGGAGTGAAGCTAATAGAAATGAAGCCAAGGAGCATGAACTGTTGGAAGCTCTACGAAGAATGGCTAAAATATGATTAGTCACGTTTGGATGCATTACCTTGTGAATTCTACTTGATCCCTTGGTTTGTGCTTGATGAGGAACTCTTAAGCATGTGCTAAGGCACCCTTGAAATAGAGTACAATAGGAGACCAATTACTTTGCTTAATGTCTCCTATAAGGAATTTGCTTAATGTCTCCTATATGGCTTAGTTGTAACCACGTATATTGTCACTAAACTAAAGGACCCCTCCACCTAAGTGGTCTTCTAATATTTTGAGTGATTTAGTTATGCGAAATAATTGACATAATGCCTTTTAGTCCTAGTGCAACTCACAGTTGCTTATTCATGTACCTGCTCACTAGGCTGCAGAGAGGTATCCCCTGTCAAGAGGTCTCTATGGCAGTAGACCATCATTATTATCAAACCACTAGGAGTGGCTACCTAGACCAACTCTTTCATAAATTTTTAAACAAATCTAAACATAGACATCACTTCCTATGTCTGAAATAGCATAATATGTACTATAAAATGTTCTTGAAATACTATGTTTAAAATCATACTCATGCCAATTTACAGAAGGAATAAATGAAACAAACAAATGTTAAAACCACCTTTTCTTTATCCATCATGTGCTCTGCACCTCCATTGCCCAAGCCAGATCAAAGTGCCCATATGGAAAAGGCTGGTCTAATGCATCCGCTACTTGAAAATCAACCTATGCAAACATCAGAAAAATAAACTCTAGTTTCAATGCAAGAAACTGAAAAAATATTGAAATCATGATAGACTAATTCAAATATAAATTGAAAACTCCACACCCCACATCCACCACACACCTCGGCCAGTGATCATAGAGTTCTTGTAACTAAAATCCAACCAATGATAATAGAGTTCTTCTAACTGAAATTCTCATCATCTTCATAATCCATATCAAATTGAAATTGTTCATGCAAATGTTCCTCTTGTCAAAAAGGTTTTGAACGATTCCTCTCCATGAGATTTAATAACAGACATTTGTTGATAAACTTCCAACTTACACATCACTTGAGTAATAGTGATCAAGTAAATCACTTGAAGCTACTAGAATCCTCCACTCAATGAAACTCACAACGCATCATTGCACTGATTTCTGCAAGACGAAGAGTAGTTTCAATAGTTTTTTTAGGAATATAGTGCACAACATCAAAAGCCTTAAACAAGCCTGTCCTATCATGGGTAACTCCTGTCTCATTATTTATGCATCCTTCATAGCATAAAACTTATAAATATATTCTAGTTCATCCTCTGAGAAAAAGAATCCTCATGCCAATGGAGCGACTCAAGGTAAGGACCCTCTATATTTTCTGAGAAGCAAAGACCATGATCCATACGTGTAATATCAAGGGATTCTTCTCCAACTTCCAGATTCAAATATTTTTTAGGAATATAGTGCACACCATCAAAACCCTTAAACAAGCCTCTCTTATCATGGGTAACTCCCATCTCAGTATTCATGCATCCTTGATAACATCAAACTTGTAAATATATTCTAGTTCATCCTCTGAGAAAAACAAGCCTAAGGTCAATGGAGCCACTCAAAGTAAGGATCCTCTAGATTTTCTAAGAAGTAAAGACCGTGATCTATAGGTGTAATATCAACGAATTCTTCTCCAGCTTGGGGATATCATCTGACATTTTCAATACTCTACAGAAGAAGATTTCCTACATGTCTGCTAGTATTAAGTATCATAATATCTGGTATTCCAATCCTATGTACAACAAATGCTAGGAAACTAGATGTTCCATGGTCACTGGCATTAGAATCATGTGGCACAAATTGCTGAAACGACGCAACCTTACTAACAATATGTCTCTTATTTCTTTTCTTCATTGTAGTCACATTACATAAAAAAATTTATGTGTTATTTTGACAAGCACGGGAGGAAGAACATTTGCAAAATGATCATGATCTAGATATACTGTAACTCCTCTGGTACCTATTTTCTACAACTCTAACCTATCCCTTTAAACCAGGTTTTTCATCGTCATCCTTTTTCACTGTTTCATAGGTTTCAGATACATTGTTCAATCTTTCATTTATTGTCATTGTATTTTATATATTATGGTCTAGGGATCCACAAACTCATGAGAATCAACCTCCAATACCTCAACAAAAAAGTTGTTCCCAATTGATTTGTCATGGAAATAACATTTACAATCTGATGTGAATGAAATGTTCGCTGAACCCGATGATTTCAGATAGAACATGTGAAAACAAAGTAGTAGGTAGAGATAATGGATGGGTGCATCATTTAGAGAAATCTATGGCTTGTTATGACTTTCTTTTAAATAAATTTGTACCAGAACAAAAAAAACTATGTCCTAGTCAGGGCAACCTTCCTCGTTGAATTCTCTTCAGAGGAAAAACTCTAATTTAATCTATGTGATTCAGTTCTCACTGGCAAGGGATCCAAGGTATGTATATACATATTGTCCTTCATATTCTCTCCATTGTCATTTCTTCCAATCATCTTGCTCATTTTTCGTTGGCAGTTTCAATTGGTCATTTGTTGATATTTAGATTTTTTGGATGTAGCAATCCTCAGAAAAAATGGGTTACATTTTAATTTATAGTAATATTCGGCGAAAATATGTAGATCGTGAGCAATGTTGAAGATACGCTACATGTCCCATCTCTATCCCTTGCTTTCCATGATCATAGCAAGATGAAGTTGAAAGGATGTCAGGTATAGTTTTATGATCCCTTACCATTTTTCCTCAAATAAGTTTGAAAGGTTGTTCATATTATGAAAATCCTAATACCAAAGATATTGAAGGAGAAAGTCATTCTTCAGATATTTTAGGAGAAAGAGCCTATTTAAAACCCCTGCAGTTTTTGGAAAATTTTCTAGTTTATTTTTTTATCTAGTTTGTTGTGGTCGACATTCATTGAAATCACAAGTTTGACAGGTGAACTATTCACAATTGAATGTGAAATGGTTCAGAGGATTTTGAGGGTATCATAATCCATATATCGAGAAAAAATATTTGATAGCTAGAGGCCAATCAGCTCATTATATATGGAGCATGACGAACAACTCAATACATCCAAAGGGCATGGTATGCATTTAAGTAAGAAATTAATAAGATAGCCAAATAAAACCCTTGACATCAGTCGTAAAAACCCAGCAGACTTTTTTTCCCA
The DNA here is from genome assembly GCA_000404065.3 of Pinus taeda. Classification (NCBI taxonomy): domain Eukaryota; kingdom Viridiplantae; phylum Streptophyta; class Pinopsida; order Pinales; family Pinaceae; genus Pinus; species Pinus taeda. Next base: position 46,018 of record APFE030359016.1, read on the forward strand.
CAAACCTTCTCATAAATGGATGCTGAAATTATAAAATATGAAATTCAGGCTTAGACCAACATATAAGGGAGTTAAGAGATAAACCCATCGCAGATTTCTCAAATATACTAGCAAATGACAAGGACCCGAGGGTGCATATTCATACAACATGGAAAAAGGGAAAAGTTAATTTTCACTGATTAACTGCAATACGCAGAAGGAAAGATAAGTTTTCGACAATCGCATATGTACTCACCTAAGTTTCTAGCTCTATCACAAAACTTAGAAGGGGATGTTACACTGAAATCAAAAAACTAAATGATTGGCTTGGGGAATTGTTGAGATGCTCAAAGTTCGAATCTGCTGCATGAAAGTTGTGATAGAACTCGCACGTCTTTCTTCAATCTCAGCATGATGTGCATGCCGGAGTCCTTGTTTTTCCTATCGCGTGATCTCCTACTCAAATATCCCAGTTTTAACTTGGGTAAAAAGAAAATCTATGCTGTGACCTGTGTTTTGACTAGTGTGGTGACATTTAATTTCTTTTCATTTTTCTAGCCTTCTCACCGTGGATTGGGAATTTTTCCTTCCTATTGCAATCTTTTTGTTCACTTTCTCGCGGAATTTGAGAGAGTGGGAATGGTTCCCACCGACGTTTGCAAGTACCCACCTTTTTTTGCTATGACTTCCTCACACTTGGGTTGGGGTGAGTAGATCCGCTTGAATCCTTGTTGGTCCACTTTGGTAGGAAAAGGGTTTTCATGTAAGTGCATGTAATGATTTTAATGGAGGGTGTTTTCAGATCAATTTAAAAGAATATTTACAAAATGGAGAGGGTCATTAAATCAATACAAGGATCTCCATGGGGTTGAGGGGTAGGGTATGGGTAGTCAAATTAGTAGTAGATTGTAATTAAGAGTACCACATATTACTTTAGAAAATATTGATTACAAATATTTAAATTTTATGGTGCAAATGTAACATTGTTTTTAAATTCTTTTGTAAGGCATGAAAATGGTTAAGTTTGGTGTTCTTTTTAGATATATGCATGTGTACATAATGGTAGAGTAAATCATTTATGGTGGGGAATGAGGTGTTGAAAAATGTGCAACAAGAAATGTTAAATTTAGAATGTA
>APFE030359029.1:9576-28896 GCA_000404065.3 Pinus taeda
AAATCTTTTGTGACTAGATTCTCAAGAGAATATAATATAGAGTAAAACTTTATTGGTTCTTCGCTACATCATTTCTCTTCTTCTATTCCTATTTTCCTTATCTTCATGTGATTTCTTGTTTTCATTTCTACTAGTAGCTAATGGTAATTATCTACTGCTAAAATATAAAATATTTTAAAATATTGGTGCATCTTTCAATGAATTGCAAAATCTTGTAAAATATTAGTAAATCATTCACTTAAACATAAATTCTTGTAAAATATTGGTGAATCCTTCATTTAATATTTACATTGAGTTATTTTTCCTTCTTATGCATTGATTCTCTAATAAAAAAGTAATTATCCAATTATTTCGCTTCAAATAAACAAACATAATTAGGATTTTGTGGTTGATTACCATCTATAAGATTTTTCCACTCCTTGATCTTCATAGATGCCTCAAATTCTTGGCCAAGATATCAGATTTAAACGTAAAATAAATTTCATGTACTTCAATTATTAGAAACCCATGTAATAGGTCGAGAACCAAAAGTAAACAGATAACTTAAAATAGACTTCCAATCATCAGTGTCACCAGCCCAATCAGAATCAGTGAAACCAACCAATAGAGGAGATGCTTCTGAATTGTAATGAATCCTAAACTAAACTATACCTCAAACATAACGAAGTATTATTTTAGTTTATTTCCAATTACTTTCATGTGGGTTTTTCAGAAAATAAGAAATAAGGCGAACAACAAAGGAAAGGTAAGGATGAGTATGGGTCACATACAAAATTTTTCCTTTAAGATGACAATATAAGGTAGCATGAATTTAGGGGAAATATAAGTGACTCAAAGTTTAGCTCCAAACTGAAAGGGAGAAGGGTCTGGCTTACAACCTTCCATGTGAAAGTGACGTAGAGGATCACAGGCATACTTGGACTGGAAAAGGGAAATACTTTCCTTGGATTGCAAGACATGAAGACCAAGAAAATAATGCAATTGTCCTAGGTTTTTCATTTCAAACTACCTTTTAAGGCTAGAATTCACATGATTTATAAGGTTGGGATCACTACGAGTAAGGGTAAGATCATCAACATAAAGAACAAGAATGATAAGAGACTTACCCACTTTTTTAGTGTAAAAATTATTGTCAGAATGACACCTAGAAAAGCCAGTATATGAAAGAAAGTTATCCATTTTTGCATACCAAGCTCGAGGGCCTTTCTTGAGACCACAAAGGGATTTCTTAAGCCAACATACAAGGCTGGAGTCTGGTTGTATAAAGCCTAGAGGTTGTTCCATACAGTTTTCCTCATGCAAGTCCCTATGCAAAGAGGTAGATTTAACATCCATCTGATGGACTTCCCATTTGAATGAGGCAACAAGAAAAATAACAAGGCAGATAGAGTTCATCTTGGCAATAGAGGAGAATTTTTTAGTACAGTCAATTCCTTCAACTTGTGAAAAATCTTAGCAACAAGACGAGCTTTATGTTTATCAACTTTTCCATCTGGTCCGTACTTGGTTCTGTAAACCCACTTGCATCTAACAAGTTTTAGTCCCTTTGGAAGAGGAACATGATCCCATGTATCATTTTCTAATAATGAATGATATTCTTCATTCATAGCTACATCCAAATATGGATGACCTGAAGCTTCTTCAAAGGTGTCATGGTCATAATTCATTGAATCTTGAGCCAGTAAGGAAGAGGCTCTATTTAACTGAGAACATGTACGTCATTGATGTGTACAACCACCTACAAGAGCACTTGCAACATTCCAAGTAGCACGAACCATTTTGCAAGCTGAGGAGTTGAAGGAGGATCCTAAGAAGGTGGGGGGGATTTTCATCCTTGTTCTCATCATCTGAAGAAGAAATATTTTCATAAATAGAAGCGATAGAGAGAGGTGGACATCTGTCGAACTAGCCTCGTAGGCCGATATATTTTTAGTAGACTTTACATCTCTTCTAATGATAAAATTTGTGGACTTATGTGGAATAAGTCTATATCCTTTGACATCATCAGAATATCTAACAAAAATACATTTTTCACTCTTAGGTTCTAAAGCTTTATGTTTCTCATCTAGAATATGGACCCATGCTTCACCTACAAAAACACAAAAGTGACTTATATCTCATTTAGTTGAGCTCCATATTTCTTTTGGAGTGATATTCTTTAAAACCTTAGTACGAGTGCAATTTAATATGTAATTTGCATAGTTAATTGATTTTGCCCAAAAATTAAGACTAAGTGCTTTAGATTGAACCATACAATTAGTCATTTCATTTAAGGTGTGATTCTTCCTTTTAGTTGAAATATTTTTTTGTGGATTATATGAAACCATATGTTGCATTTGATTTCGATTTTTAGTGCAAAAGTTGGTGAATTTGTTGTTAACGTATTGTCCGTCATTATCTGATCTTAGCTTAAGAATTTTATGTCTAGATTTTTCCTCAAAAAAGGCCTTAAAGGCCAAGAACATGTTAAATACTTCACTCTTGAGTTTTAATAAGTATACCAAAGTGTTTATGGATAAATCAACAATGAAACTTAGAAATACTTGTAGTCAAAGAATGAAACAACTGGGAGAGGACCACATAAATCACTATACACAAGCTATAAAGGGGTGGATGTGTACCAAGAAGATTTTTTTTTCAAAACTATCATGATGATGTTTTCCAAGTACACATCCAGATCAAACACCATCTCTATAAGATACCATAGGAAGACCTATCACCATATTTTATTTGCATAGATTTTGAAGGGAGAGATAGTTTAAGTGACCAAATCACTCATGCCAAAGTTTTCTCTCTTCATCATTATGAGCAATAAATACCAAGGGAGGAGGTTATGACCCAAATTTGTTAAACTTATACAACCTTGTAGAATCATCAGCAATGCGAGTAGCTAAAATCTATCTAGGAACTCTTAGGTCCTTAATTACAAAATCATGTGGTGAAAACTCAAATATTTTACCTTCAACTAAAAGATTTATCTGATATACAAATAGAAGGTTGTTCAATAAGGTTGGAACACATAACACATCATTAAATTGACCATTGTCTATATGAATAGTTCCAGTCCCTACAACACTAAGAGATATATCATCAACAACATATATATTTTTCATCTTACAATCCTTTAAAGAAGAAAACATGGCTTTGTTTTTGGCCATGTGATAAGAAGCTCCTGAATCAATGATCCACTCATGAGAATTAGAAGAATAATATACATTTAGTTCAGAACTAGACTAAGATGCTTGACAACCACATGTAGAAAGTGTTATTCCTAAAGAAGAAGTTGAAGTTGAAGAATGCTCCAAATGGATGTTATGCTTCTTGATTGTTGCTTCCAAGGCTTCCATCCTCTTAAAGAATTTGGATTCTAAGTTTCCATCTTCATTATAAAATTTTCAATGTCTATGAATCATCTTCCTTTTGTTATTATTTTCCTTATCATTTTGTTGAATTGATTTTTCATTTTGAGACTAAAATTTCTTAGGACCCTTTTTTGGTTTAGGACCGTTCTTTCTAGGATACTGCTTCTTAGGATTCTTTGAATTTGGTTGTTGTTGGGCATCTAAGGCTTTCTTAGAAGATTTTGCAAGATTTAGGTAACCTAGATGTAAGATATTTTCTTGTTCTCTTATTAAACAATCACAAAAGGCGTCAAAATACGGAGATTTGTAGTATTTTACTTTGAGAAATGAAAACATCTCTAGTATAATGGAAGGTGGAAATAAACATAGAGAAGGTTGATCCCAACTTAGTAAGAATGGAATATATAAGGCTACCATTTTCTTTCTTAACCTTAACACCCTCCAAGAAAAGTCTAAGGGTCATTACCTTAGCCAAAAATTCTTAAACATAAGAAAAATATTGGGGTCCAATGTAAGCAACTCATTTTCAAGTGAATGAGCTCTAATTTCGTTTTTAATTACAAAAACATTAGTGAGTTGTTACATTGCTTCATTAGGGGTATCAAGTTCTACGATATGGAATCTAAGGTCAGCAAAAAATAGACATCCCTATCAACCGACATGTTTGATCTTACCTATTTTCCCATTTGGTTGCCTTATCTTCATATTTAGGTCTAGTTTCTTTGCCTGAGGCTATTCTGTAAAGACCTTTACTTATAAGTAAATCCATAATGTAGGACCACCATTGGAAGTAGTTGGTCTTGTCAAGAATAGCCTAGCATGGAATTTCCATTCTAATAGAAACTGAAGCTATAAATGCTAAAACTAATTGTTCCAATGGAAAGATCTCTAAAACGTAGTCTAACTAAAAGAACAACTTTGAAAACAGCTTCTGGATGAAGAAGTTATGGATTTTTAACAAAATTTGTTGAAGTTGCCAACGAAGTGCATGAATGTACGGAAGTGAATGATAATGTCATATTTAAAAAAATCACCACCCTTTCCAAATTCAATCTAATTATATCACTTTAAAAAATATTTTATGTGACCCAGTTTTATAAATAAGTGAAAGTCACCTTTACAATGGTACTTTATGAGCTTCTCACTAAATCGTAACTTAAATAAAAGATAAAGAGACTTTATAATTGTAAGTGACTCACTTTCTATAATGGGTGAGAATACTTTTACATAAAGTAACATTAAAACATAAGTTACATGTTTTTTTTGAAAAAGTAACTCCACAAAAAGAAATATTTGAACTCAAGACCTCTATTCTCATAAAGTAACTTTGGACCATGTGAGCTAGTATAACAGGTTAGTAATTTTTAGAAAAGAGGAAGGGGTTATTTTTTTTAGTCACTCAAACTTTGGGGTGCTTGCCTACTTGAAAAAAATCTTTTCTTGTAGAAATAAAAAACCACAGAACCCAACCTTATGGCTTGAAGTTGGCTTTCATCGGAAACCAAATATTTTCCTCATGTTTCTAATTTTCCAAGTTCACACTAAGGCGCGATAGAAAAGAGCATACACATGAGAAAAATACTTCCCTTCTGTTTCTGATTTGCCCAAATCCCAGAAAGTCACGGAGAAAAGAGCATGTATAGAAATGAAAGGTATAGATCCAATAATAAAAAACAGAGAGCTAAATAACTTGAAATAAATAGAGAGATGAATAACTAAAAATGCAAAAAAAATTGTATATCTCGAGATCTTAAAAATGATGTAGCTAGGGATACTGAAAACATTTTAGCGTGAAATTAAAGGGGTTCCGGATCATTATATTAAATTTATGTTATTTTATCTATACAATCACAATGTTTACATGAAAATTCAAGAACAAATGGTTAAATTGTTGAATGAAGATAGTTGGGATGATGTTGTACACAACTATCTAGATTCAAGTTCTACGTCAACATTAAAAGCTTTTTATCTTGCATTTAAAAAGGTATCTTGATTGATACATTAATTTTTATTCATCTGTGAACTATTTTTAATTTATAACTTACACATATATTTGTTTATTTTATAAAAGATGAAGAAGGATAATAATGGAGCACCAAATAGATTCAAAACCTTTATTGAAAAAATAAACATTGAAAGACTGAGGAAGAAATATTAAGAATGTTGAACTTGATCCAACTCTTACTCATTTCATTTGGAATGGGCTAGACACTATTCAATATCAAGTAATACAAGGCGACTATGAAGACATTACTAAACTTATACCTAAAAGGGATTATGCCCTAGTTATTACAGATATTCCCCATGGTTTAAATATTCCAAACATTGACTATGATAGTGACCCCTATACTTATCAAGCTCTTAGTAAAGTGGTTGCGGGATTTGTAGAAGTCACATCATCGCCATTATGGAGATCTGTGACATTTCATTTAGACACACAATTGGAAATGATATTGTCAAGCTTCAAGGGGAAAACAAATTCAAGGATGTAGCTTACATGGTAAGACATTTAAAAAATATATTTGATTAATGTTGAAAAAATTATTTATGTACAAGTTAATTAAACTTTTATTATTTCATGTTATAGGAAAAAGTCAAATCTTCTTAACCGTGAAGATTGACAATTTATAAATGATTGTGTGTTCATTCATATTGGTAGTTGGGCAAAGAATGGTAGCTATATGTCTATGATTTTTAATAAGGTAGATGGAAAGAGACATAGCCAAATGCTCTTATAATGTTGTTGTGAAAAAAATAACATATGAAGACAAAGAAGCAAAAGGAAAGATAGTTAACATTTATCAAAAACCATAATTATTGATTAACTATCTTATAGACATATGTTCAAATGAAGGAGATTGGGTTCTAGATTTATTTTCTGGCTCAGGTAAGTTTTATTATATGGAATTGAATTTCAATATGTTATTTTTTAATTAATATGTCATTGTACTAATTTACTACATTATTTCTCTTGTGCTTGATAATTAGGTCAACACTAGCATGTTGCCTTGAAAAAGGAAGAAATTGCATTGCAATTGAAAAAGATCCCATACAGTGGAATTTCATTCAGCAAAGAATTAATGCTCTTCAATTTCTTCCAGATGCAATGCAAAAAATTCGGTTGAAGAAAGGGGAATTTAGTGAATCACGTGTGGCAAAAAAGGCAAAGGAACCCCAACCACCATTACATGGAATGTTTGGAAAGACATACATTGGGAGATTTGCAGACATCAAAGATCCATTAGAAGAGGAAGATGAGGAAAAGGAAGCAGAAAATATTGTGGAAGGAGACAATGATGAAACTCTAGAGGGAAAATAGTTTGGATTACGTGACATTGTTTATTAAATTTAAGTTATGCTTGGAAATCAAGCTCATTTTTTGTAACTATTAAGTAGTTATACTTGTAATGTTTTGAGTTTGACATTTTATAAGAAGAATAAACACTCAAGTAAGGTTGTTATGTGTTCAATATTTGTAATATGTGATTTTCGCATTAATTTTTAAGTTAATCATTATTTTTTGAAAAAACATTATTATTATTTTTTTGACATGAAATTCATTAAAAAAAACTATTATTTAACCATTTTTTGTTAAAATTTTCATATAAAAATTGTGATTTTGACATGTCAATTCTAGCAAAAAATTATCAAAACATGTATTTTTTTAGTTATATTTATGTTAAAAATGGTTATTTTTATGTCCATTGTTTAAAAATATTGTTTTTAAGAAACAATTATTTCATGTGGATTGAAAAATTAATTAACGATGTATAAATATATAGAATATCGAAAATTCAAAATATCGACCTTCAAATTTAAAAATGCAAAACAATAAAAACCTCAGTACAAAAAAATTAAAATTAAAATAAAAACAAGAAAATATGAAGAAAATGACTACTTCAAAAATTATTAAATTTACAAAATAATTATTTACATTTCATACATTAGAAAATTAAAAGAATAAAAAAAAAGCCTTTTAAGAGAAGGACCTGGTGTAGAATTACCACTTTTTCCAATCAGCATCAGAAACACTACCATTCTAAAGCGCAATGTACATAAAAAAAATTATAGTGCCAAAAAATATGCTCTAAAAAACACGTGTGTTTTGCATCACCACTTTTCAAAATCTGGTCACTTTTTTGCGACCTCTACAAAACAGGTAACAATATGAGTTCCCGTTTCAAAGTTTACATTGTTTATCATTGGTAGTTTAATTTTCATGAAATTTATACTACATATTTTTTCTTTAGTAAACACTTTAGGAAACTAACTAATGGAATTTTTTTACAAAAAACATATAGCGTTGTAGAGAGTAGAGTGTTCTTATGGGCACATCCTTTCCAAAACTATGTTCTTATTTTTATATTTAATTTTTAAATTATGAATGTCGTTATATCATTCCAATTATGAGGCCTTCCATTAGAGAAACATAAATGGGTCTTAGCATTATCAAACAACCAATTTTTGTTTTATAGGTTGTTGGCCTCAATGTCCTTTAGTGTAACATATAATTTTTCCCAAACAATTAATGCTTGAAAATTTATAACAGAATTAGAGAAGGGGTTTGTTTTTATATCTTGATATATTTAGCAAGAAAAAGGTATTAAAAGTAATAATAACAATTAATTTTATAGAAAATATTATAGATATATGTGTGTGTGTGTGTGTGTGTGTGTGATGATGATGATGATGATGATGATGGTTAACGTCCACTGAGACCAAATTAGTCTATCAGACCTATAATTTTCTTTCTTAGTTTCTAATTGTCTGGCTCCTCATCTTTGTTGGCGAGATTGGTGTTGTAGCTTTCTCTTTTTTCTCTACAATCTTCCAACATTCCTTATCTTGCATCTCCTTAATCTCTTTTTGTTCCTAGGACATTGGTGTCTTAGCTTTGTGATCTACTATGTTTGTCCTTTTGAAGATAGTCGGAGAAGGAGTTTGGTCTAGGAGATCTACTTTGTTGTTAAATGAAGATTTATTTTTTGTGGTATTCGAATCCTCATAACTTTTGATTCTTGAGGGGTTGTCAACTTCACACTTTTGTTGTTGGGTAGGGCTTTCCCCCTGTTTGTCTTGAGAGTTGTTTATTTCTTGCCCGATTTCTTGTATTCAGAGTTTTCTTGAGAGTATTATTCTTTGATGATAGTGTAGTGTTCTTTCTGTGCTCCTTCCCACCATGTAGATCTGTGGTGATTTTTTCTAGAAATTTTTTTCTGGGAGGCTTTTGGGAAATTTTTGGCTAGGTGGCCTGTCTCAAAGTAGGATTGACATCTGAAGAGGACACTTTCATAATCGAGTTTTTGGTTCCACACATAGTCTTTACTGGTTAGGTGTATTTTAGCTGGGAATCGGGTGCGAAAGTCCATTTCCACACGGATGCATGCATAGGTGTTTCTGACATATTCCTCTATTTCCGGGCACTTTCAGTAAAATTTCCCAACTGCATTTCCAATGGTTTTTAGCGAAGAGAAATTTCAGAGATGTAAGGGTAGTTTTGGAAATCTCACCCAAACTAGTGTTGAGATTATGATTTTTTTTGAGGGATCGAATAATGGGTTCCATGGCCTTGTGAATAGGCCTGCGTTTTCCCCAAACCAAGGGCTGGAATCTAGAATACGTTGTCTACTTTCAGGGTTTTCAAAATCTACTATAAAAAAACACTAGCATAGGCATAGATATTAATTTCATCAGGAATTAGAGGCTTTCATACCTCCGAGATCCAACTGTGGAGCACTGTCACCCGTGGCCAAAAACCATTGAATTGGAAGATTAGGGCACTTTCAGAGAACTTCCAAGCCTCATCGAGTGAGTTCTGGACCACCTGGATAGTGGGAGCTGGGGCTTCACTGACGATATGGTAGGAGTTGGCCCCCCGAGAGGCAGACAGAACTGAGCCAGTAGCATTTTTTGTGAAGCTGGGAGCCATCTGAAGAATACTCTCAAGTTGAGTATAAAATATTGCCAAATAGAAGCCACAAAAGATTGTCAAAGAGAAGTGAAAAGCCACGGATCTATAAACCACAGTAAAGAGAATAGTCGCAGATCTAAGGCCCAATCGATGAGAAGATAAGTGAAGAGTTGCATATATATATAATATTCCTAATCGAGTCAATATGTGTTTGTAGCTTCAAGGAAAATACATTTTTCGAACTTATAGAAAACTAACGTCTAAGATATATTATATATATATATATATATATATTATATATATATATTATATAGATATATATATATATATATATAATATATATATATATAATATATTTATTTTATATATTATATATATATAGATATATATAGATATATATATATACATTTTTTCGCAAAAAATGATTTCTTAAGTATTTGTAGCCCATACAAATGTGTTTTTCAACCTACAGCTCTATCTAATGAATCCAAATCATCATGTAGATAATATTCTCACCTAGAGAAATTTAGATATGAAAATATGTGTCCATGTTTCTAGCACTAAAATGAATGGAAATTTTTCTCGCAAAAATGTATGAAGATTCCTACCACTAAAATCAAATCCACATTTTTATCTCTAAAAACCTGTGTGCATTTCTACAACTATTTTCTCGACACATTGGAAATTAAATTGTGTTATGGTGGGTAGGTAATGGCAGGGCGAGAGATATGGAGATAGAGGGGCCAAGAAAGATAAAGAGGGAAATAAATAGAGACAAGGGTTGGAAGTTAGGGAAGAATGAGTTAATGTCTGAGGGGAGATATTGAATAAGAGTTGAAAAGTGAGAGAGATAAGAAAAATAGGGGTGGAAGTAGGTGGATGAAGATAGTCATTACTCACAAAGTGAAGAATGGAGAGACTTTAACACCCCTCCCTCGTGTACTACATTATTATAAACCTAATATAAGTTAAAGCTAGCTATCATATCCTCCCTTGTGTGTTAATAGTTGTAGACCTGAGCTGAGGAAAGCTATGTTTAATACACTCCTTTGTGGGTTAAACTATTCTACACCTAAGGTGAGGAAAGCTAGGCGATATGTAATGTGAAAAGCAAATGTATTATTAAATAAATTAATAAAATAAATTAATTGGAGGGTGGAGCACCAAGAGAGAAGAGATGATTGCCAAATCTCATGAGAAATGGGATAGAGATGAATCTTTCATCATAAGGTTCTAGATGTGATTCTAGATAAGCTTGGATGGATTGGGTATCCATCGGATGGATGGGAGATAAAGATCCATAGAATATAAAAGCTTTGCACAAGATAAAGGCAAGATTTTATGTGGAAAAACATCATGGGAGATAAAGACAAGCTTTTCTGGATAACACCTAGGCAAATGGAAAAATCCATAAAGCAAGACACTGATAATGGTAACTAAATCATCAAAGAGTGTATTAAATATCCAGTTCATTATTCAATTGGGGACAATTTACCCTTGTCAAGATCTTAAGCTTGGGGGGAGTCAGAGGTGATCATGGCTGGGTGGTGCTGCTCCTCCCTCCAAGTGAGATTCAGTTGATGTCAGATGCATGGAATGTGTGTATGATGTTTCTTCCTTTTCTGTCTTAATCTCATCAAGCTTATGAAATAATTTGTATAAATATTCTAGCAATTAGAATAATTGAAGGAATTACATCTGATTGTTATAGATGAGTAAATTTACCTGTGCTCATGGAATTTATGAGATAATGTTATATGGTTGCAAGTGACAATTTTGGCATAACAATGAAATTATACTTTAGGTTGTTAAAGGATCAATGTGTATATGTTATGTAGTATTGGTATATCTAATCCCTTGTTAACGTAAATAGCCATACTTGCGACTCTTATTTCCTCCAAAAGAATAGGCTTAGTAGGTAGTTGTATTAACTAGGCCATGGAGCTATTTTTACTTATGATTAGAATTTACTTGTGACAATTGTACATAAGAAATGTGGCAACATTTGTTTGAGTTGATAATGGCAGGAAATTTATATTAATGATCTCATTAATTTTTATATGAAATTAACTTCATGAGGTGGCCATATATAGATTAAGGTGTGGGATAACTAATAGCATGAGATGTGGGTGCATGCAAAACAATTAGGCGACAATGCCCTAAATGATATAATCAAACATTTAGTATATTCTAAGCCATGCATGTAAGCAACCCATTTTCAAGTTGATGAGCTCTAATTCCATTCTTAATTCCAAAAACATTAGTGAGTTATTTCATTACTTCATTAGGGGTATCAAGTTCTCCAATATGGAATGTAAGGTCGAGAGAAATAGACTTCCCTATCAACCCACATGCTTGATCTTGCCTGTTTTCCCATTTGGTTGCCTTATCTTCATCTTTAGGTTTAGTTTCTTCGCTTGAGGCTATTCTATAAAGACATTTACTTCTAAGTAAATCCATAATGTAGGACCACCGCTGGAAGTAGCTGGTCCGGTAGAGAATAACCTGGCATGGGATTTCAATTCTAATAGAAACTGAAGCTGTAGATGCTAAAACTAATTGTTCCAATGTAAAGATCTAGAAACATAGGCCGACTAAAAAGATGGCTTTGAAAAAGGATTTCAGATGAAGAGGTTATGGCTTTTTGAAGAAAAGTTTTTGAAGATGTTGAAGAAGTGCACGAATGTAAGGAAGTGAATGATAATGCCATATTTAAAAAAATCACCCACCTTTCCAAACTAAATCTAATTAGATCACCTTAAAAAAGATTTTATGTAACCCACTTCTATGAATAAGTGAAAGTCACCTTTACAATGGTACTTTATGATCTACTCACTAAATCGTAGCTTAATTAAAAGGTAAAGAGACTTTAGAATTATAAGTGACTCACTTTTTATAATGGGTAAGAACACTTTTACATAAAGTAACATTAAAACATAAGTTACATGTCTTTTTTGAAAAAGTAACTCAACAAAAAGAAATACTTGAACCCAATACCTCTATTCTCATAAAGTAACTTTGGACCAAGTGAGCTAGTATAACATGTTAGTAGCCTTTAGAAAAGAGGAATGAATTTTTTTATTTTTTTTGTCACTAAAACTTTGGGGTGGTTGCCTACTTGAAAAAGATATTTTTTGATAGAAAACAAAAAACCACACAACCCAACATGAACATACAAAAAAAACCAAACCTTATGGCTTGAAGTTCTTTCACCAGAAACAAAATATTTTCCTCACGTTTCTAATTTTCCAAGTTCACACTAAGGTGCAATAGAAAAGAGCATACACATGAGAAAAATACTTCCTTTCTATTTCTGATTTGCCCAAATGACATAGAGTCGTGGGGAAAAGATCATACACAGAAATTAAAGGTATAGATCCAATAATAAAAGCTAGACAAATAAATAACATGAAATAAATAGAGAGATGAATAACTAAATATGCATAAAAAAATTTATACCTCCAGATCTTAAAAATGATGTAGGTAGGAATACTGGAAACCTTTTAGTGTGAAACAAAAGGGGTAACTCACTAGAATAGATGCTCCTAAGACAATAGTGTAGTCCTCTCATCTTGAAAGCAATCAAAAATAGTAAATGTAGGAAATGACAGTGGAATGCAGTTGTACCGGCTTCAGGTTTGGTTCACCAATGGATGCAACCCTCAAATAGATCTGATAGCATGTAGGAATGTATAGGGTAAGTTTATTAGATAGAACACTAGAGGACACCGCAAGAAAATACATCATAAATCAATACACTAGTATTCTTGACATGGTTTAACCCTCAAAGAAGGAAACAGTCCATGACCTGACCCAACGTGACCACTTCAGGAAATTTATTAATAAAAGAATGAAAATTTACATAAAATTCTCCCATTCATGGTCACCTTACAAATGACCCTCCATTCTCTTTAAATAGAGATCATGGAGCAATCATGTGTTAAACCATGGATCAAGTGTCGGTAATACGATGAGAGAATGAATCGTTAGATGAATTCATGTATAAAACATATCATGACCATCACATTGTAAGTTAAAAAGGTACATAGTAGAGAAACACACTTTACCTAACTCTACACTATACCAAGTTATACTTAACTATTTCCTATGTGTCGGAATATCTTAACACTTACAAGTACTCATGGGAGACTAAAACTCATGGTAGTGTGAGAAAAGAGATGAGATAGAAAAATAGACCATGTAAAATGTTGACTTCGATTTGATGAAAAATAATGGCCTTCATCACTCCGTCGTAAATTTGTTGATGATGAATTCCCTCATGGCTTCATTCTCCTTCATAAGGTTGGAGAACTACAAAAATATTTCAATGTAGCTGACACTATGGTGGAGCGGAATATGGCTCATATTTCATAAAATACAGGAAGATAATAGTTTCTTATTTACCCTATAGCCTAACTTATCTTAAACTATCTTTCCCTAAGCTACCCTAGCCTAAACTAGCCTAAACTAAAATAACCTAACCTGTCCTAACATTGAATAGATTAATGTAGCCTAATGTAGCCTAAACTAGCAGAACCTATCATGACCTAAGCTTGAAAAGCTAGTTTAGCCTAACCTATCATAGCCTAGCCTAACCTAAGTTGTCCTTACCTTCCCTAGCCTAGCATATACTAGCCTAGCATAAACTAGCCTAGCCTAGGAAAAACTAGCCTAACGTTACCTTCACCTACCCTAACCATTCCTAGCCTAGCCATTGCTAGCTTAGCTTATCCCAGATTACCCTAGCTTAGCCTACCATAGCCTAACAAAAACTAGCTTAGCTTAGCATAGATTTCCTCATCCTACCCTTCTTAATTAGAGCCTATCCTAGCACAATCCAACCTAAGCTATTATAGCTAAGCCTAGCCTACAATAACATACCCTCGCCTATCCCATTTTACCCCATCCTAAATTTTCCTAACCTAGCGTAGCCTAGCTTAGAATAAACTAGACCAACATTTCCTAACCTACCCTTACCTAACCTAACCAAGCACATCCTAAAGTTTCCTAACCTATTGTGAACTAGCCTAACCTAGCCTAGTGTAGCATAGCCTACTCTAACTTAGCCAAGCCTAGCCTGACCTAGCATACTCTAGCCTATCCTACCCTAGCTTAGCATATTGTAACATAGACTAGCTTAAACTAGCCTAACCAATTAGTCTAAAAAATTATGGACTAGCCTAGCCTTGCCTAACTTACACTAGCCTAGCTCAACCTTGCCTAATGCAGCCTAGACTCTCATAGGTTGCCTAGCCTAACCTAGCTTGGGCTAACCATGTCTAGCCTAGCCTAGCTTATCCTTTCCTAGAGTATCCTAGACTAACTTAGCTTAGCATAGTCAAGCTTAGGCTACAATAGATTAACTAACCTAGTCTAGCCTAGTCTAAACTATCATAGCCTAGCCTAGTCTAAACAAACCTAGCGTAGCCTAACCTGGCCTATTCTAAGATATCCTAGCCTACAATAGCATGCCATAATTGAGGCTAGCTAGACCTAAACTAGCTTAGCCTATCATATCCTAGCTTAACCTATCCTAGCCTATTCTAGTGTAAGCTCAACTAGCCGAAGCTTAGACTAGCCTAGCATAGACTAGCATAACCTAAACTACTGTATCCTAGCCTAATTTAAAATAGACTACAATAGCCTACCTTGTCCTATTAGAAGCTTACATAGCCTAGCCTAACCTAGCCTATCGTAGCCTTGCATAGCCTAGACCACCATAGCGTATATTAACCTTACATAACCTAGTGTTGACATGCATAGCATAGCCAAGCGTAGCCTAGCCTAACCTAACCTAGCTGGAATTGGGCTAGCCTACTCTATCCTAACCTAGCCTAGCCTAACCTAGCAAAGCCTACTATATCCTAACCAACCCTAGCATTACTTGACCTAGTCCACCCTAACCAAGCGTAAACGAGCCTAACAAAACCTCGCTTGACCTAGCCTAACCTAAATTTTCCTAACCTACCCTACTATAGCATAGCCTAACCTAGCCTATCTTAGCATAACATAACTTATCCTAACCTATCCTAGAATAATTACCCTAAGCTAGCCTGAGCTAACATACCCTAATCTAACCTATCATAGCTTTGCATGCCCTACCCTACCCTTTGCTATCCTAACCTAACATATATTTACTTTTCCTAGCCTAACCTAGCCTAGCCTAAACTAGCCTAACCATGTCTAACCTAACCAAGCATAACATAACCTAGCCTAGCGTAGTCTATTTTGGCCTTGCCTAACCTAACCTAACCTAGACTTACCTGACCTAGGCTACCCTAATGTAGTCTAGACCATCCTAACGTAACCTAACCTCACTTAGACTAGCCTAACCTTACCTAACCTACAATACCCTACCCTAACCTAACCTAGTCTAACCTAACCTAACATAACCTAACCTAGCCTACCCTAATCTAGCCTAACCTAGCCTATCATAACCTATATTAGAATAACATAGCCTATACTAACCTAACATAGCCTAATTTGGCCTAACCTAACCTAGCCTAACCTACCATAATCTAATGTATCCTAGCCTACCCTAGCCAAACCTACCCTATCCTAACCTAACCTAACCTAACCTTTCCTAGCCTAGCATATCCTAAGTTAGCCTACCCTAACCTCAACAAGTCTAGCCTAATCTAACATAACCTCACCTAGCCTAGCCTAGCCTAGACTCCCCTCACTTAGCCTAGCCTAGCCTAGCCTATCCTAGTCTAGACTGGCCTGGCCTATCCTAGCCTAGCCTAGCCTAGCCTAGCCTAGCCTAAAGGAGCATATCCTAGCCTAACCTAGGATAGCCTAGCCTAACCTAGGATAGCCTAGCCTTACCTAGTCTAGCCTAGCTTAACCTACTCTAGATAACCCTAAGATAACATAACCTAGTCTAGATTAGCCTAACCTTACCTAGCTTAGCCTAACCTAAAATAGCCTAACCTAGCCTAGCCTATCCTACCCTAGCCTATCCTACCCTAAGCTAGCCTACCCTAGCCTAACCTAGAATAACCTAACGCGAGCAAGTGTACCTAGCCTAGCAGACCTACCAAACCTTCCTAGCTTACCTAACCTAACTTATCCTAACATAACCTAACCTACACTACCTTAGCCTAGCCTACCTTACCCAGCCTACCCTAACCTAACCTTGTCTAACCTAACCTATCCTATCCTAGCCTATCCTAGCCCAACGTTGCCTAACCTAACCTAACCTAGCCTAATGTAGCCAAACCTAGCCTAGACTAGCATAGCATACCAAAGCCCGACCTAGCTTAGCCTAGTCTAGCCTAACATAACCTACCCTAAACTAGCTTAGCCTAACCTATCTTAACCTAACGTAGTCTATCCTAGCATAGCATACCTTAACAAAGCTTACTATAGTCTAGCCTAGTCTAACCGAGCCTAGCGTAACATATCATAGCAAACCCTAGCCTAGCCTAACCTAGCCTATCCTACCCTAGTTTAACCTAATCTAGCATAGCCTAACATAAACTATCCCAAACTAACCTAGCCTAACTTAACCTCTTCTAACCTAACCTAGCCTAGCCTAACCTAACCTATGTTACCCTAATCTATCTTATTTTAGCCTAGCTTAACCTAGCCTAGCCTATCTTTGCCTAGCCTTGCATAACTTAGCCTACGTAGGCTACCTAAAATAATATATCCTAATGTAACCTAACGTTGTCTACCTAGCTTACCTAGCCTACCTAACTTAACCTAACCTATTGGACCTACATAGTATAACTAACCTACCTTATCCTAACACAACTTAACCTAACCTAGCCTAACCTAGCCCAACCTAGCCTATCTTAGCTTAGCCTAACCTCCCCTAACCTAGCCTAGCCTACCCTGGCCTAACTTAATGTAACCCAACCTAACCCAGCATAACCTAGCCTACCTACGTTAACCTTTCAGACTAACCTAGACTAACATAGCAACCCCTAACATAGACTACATAACTTAACGCAAGCAAGCCCACCCTAGCCTAGCCTAACACAACCTACCATAGCCTAACCAATCCTAATCTAACAAATTCTGGACAAATCTAACCTAAGATAGCCTATCGTAGCCTAGCCTAACCTACCCTAGCCTAACCTAGATTAAACAAGCGTAGCCTACCCTAACGTAGCCTAGCCTTACCTAGCCTAACCTAACCATGCCTAAATTAACCTAGCTTGGCCTACCTTAGCTTAAGCTGCCCTATCCTAGCCTAACCTAGCCTATCCTAAACTATATTACCCTAGCATACCCTAACCTAGCATAATCTATCCTAGCCTAATCAATCCTAGCCTAATATAACCTAACATAACCTAACCTAGCCTAACCTAGGCTACCCAAACCTAGCCTAAGCTGATCTAGCCTACCTTGGACTAGCTTATCCTAGCCTAGCCTAGCCTTGCCTAGTCTATCCTAGCCTTGCCTAACCTAGCCTAACCTAACCTACCATAGCCTAACTCGGTCTGGCATAGCCTAGCCTAGCCTAACCTAACCTAACATAAGCTACCCTAAACTAGCTTACCCTAAGCTATCTAACCTAGCCTAGCTTAGTCTATCTAACACTAACCTAACGTAGTCAAACCTACTCTAGCATAGCTTTCCCGAGCTTCCATAGCCTAGGAAAACCTAGCCTACCTAGCCTAGCATACCATAACATAGCGTAGTCTACCCTAGCCTACCCTAACCTAGGGTAACCTAAACTGGCCTATTCTAACCTATCGTAGCCTAAACTAACCTATGCTAGTTTAACCTCACCTAGCCTAACCTAGCCTAGCCTACTATAGCTTAGCCTAACCTATATTAGCCTAATCTATCATAGTTTATCCTAGACTAAACTAACCTAGCCTAGCCTTACTTATCCTAGCGTAGCCTAGCCTTGCCTCGTCTAACCTACCTAGGCTACTTAACCTAAATTATCCTAACGTAACCTAAGCTAGTATACCTAGCCTTTCTAGCCAACCTAACCTAACTTAACCAATCCGAGCTATCCGACGCGACCTACCTAGCCTAAATAACCTAACTTATCCTAAGATAACCTAAGCTAACCTAGACTACCCTAGCCTAACGTAGCATAACCTAGATTAGCCCACCATATCTTAGCTTAACCTTCCCTAACCTAGCCTAACATAGCATAGCCTAGCCTAGCCTAACCTCCCCTAAACTACGCTAACCTAACAGAGCCTATCCTAACCTAATTTAACGTAGCCTACCTGGCCTACCTAGTTTACCTAACCTACCTAGCCTGGACTACACTAGTCAACTTTACCTAGACTACCCTACCTAACCTACCCTCACCTAACCTAGCTTAACCTAGCCTAGCCTAATATAGGGTAACCTAGCCTAGCCTAATCGAACCTAATTTAACATAGCCTACTTGGCCTACCTGTTTATGTAACCTACCTAACCTACCTAGCCTAGACTACACTAGTCAAATTTACCTAGACTACCCTACCTAACCTACCCTCACGTAACCTAGCTTAACCTGGCCTAGCCTAATATAGTGTAACCTAGCCTAGCCTAATCTAGTCTATGCTAGCCTAGCCTAGTCGAGCCTAGGCTATGGTAGCCTAGCCAAACCTAATTTATCCTAACTTATCTGAACCTAATCTAACCTACCCTTGTTGAGCCGAACCTAACATATCCCAACCTAACCTTGACGAGAAAAACCTAGCACAACCTAGCCTAACCTAGCCTAGCATACCCTAACCTAGCCTAGTGTAACCTAACCTAACCTAGCTTAGCATAGCATAGCCTAGCCTAACCTAGCCTAGCCTAGCCTAGCCTAGCCTAGCATAGCCTAGCCTAGCCTAGCATAGCCTAGCATAGCCTAGCCTAGCCTAGCCTAGCCTAGCATAGCCTAGCCTAGCCTAGCCTAGCCTTGCTTAGCTTAGGCTTGCCTAGCCTAGCCTAAGGTAGCATAGCGTTGCTTAGCCTAACGTAAGGTAGCCTAGCCTCGGGTAGCCTTGCTTAGCGTAGCCTAGCCTAAGCTTAAATAAACTAGCCTAACCTAACCTTACTTACCCCAACCTTACCTAACATAGCCTAGCCTAACCTGGCCTA
>APFE030359032.1:0-38936 GCA_000404065.3 Pinus taeda
GGCCGCGTCCGTTGGTGATCCAAATCTGAAGCCGGTAGAACTGCATGCGGCTGTCGTTTCCTAGATCTACTGTTTCTGACTACTTTCGGGCAGAGAGGACTACTCTATTGTGTTCGGAGCATCTGTTCCAGTGAGGAACCCCTTTCGTTTCACGCGAAAAGGTTTCCGGTAGCCCTATCTGCGTCATTTTTAAGATCTGGAGGTATACATTCTTTATTTGCAGTTTACTGTGCTTATTTCGGTTTCAGTTTATTTAGCTTTTTTTTTTAACCGGATCTATACCCTTTCATTTCTGCGTATGCTCTTTGCCCTATGACTCTGTGCGATCTGGACAAATCAGAAACAGAAAGGAAGGTTTTTTTCTCATGCGTATGCTCTTTTCCCTGCACCTTAGTGTGATCTCGGAAAATTAGAAACATTGAGAAAAATATTTAGTTTTTCGGCTAAAGCTAACTTTGAGCCACAAGGTTCAATTTTTTTTAAATATTTAGTTTTTTGGTAAAGCTAACTTCGAGCCATAAGGTTCGTTTTTCTTTGCATGTCCGTGTTGGGTTTTGTGTTTTGTGTTTTGTAGGGAAAAAGAGGTTTCTCAAGGCAAGCACGCAACCCAAATCTCTCTCTCTCTCTCTCTCTCTCTCTCTCTCAAATTTTTTGTATAGATCAATTGGTTCAAAGCTATTTTAAGAGAGTAGAGGTCTTGGGTTCAAATCTCCATTTTGTGGGGGCGTTTTTTTTCATTCCCGCACATTCGCGCACTTTACCGGCAACTTCAACAATTTTTTTCAAAAAGCCATAACTTCTTCATCCGGAAGCCTTTTTCAGAGCCGTTTTTTTTAAACAGCCTAATTTTTCGAGATCTATCCATTGGAACACTTCAGTTTTTTTTTAAATGGAAAGTTCCAAGTCATTATTGACAGCACTAACTACTTCCAATGGATATCCTACATGGAAGATTTACTTAGAAGTAAAGGTCTCTACAGAATAGCCACGGACCAAGAGAAGAAACCAAAAGATGAAGACAAGGCTGCAAAATGGGAAAATAGACAAGATCAAGCACGTGGCTTGATAGGGATGTCTATTTCTCCTGATCTTAGATTCCATATTGCAGAACTTGATACTCCTCATGAAGCATTGGACCAAATCACTAAAGTTTTTTGGATTAAAAATGAAATTAGAGCCCATCAACTTGAAAATGAGTTGCTTACATTGGATCCTAATAATTTTTCTTGCATTGAAGATTTCTTGTCCAAATTCAAGACCCTTAAATATCTCTTGGAAGGTGTTAAGGTAAAGAAAGAAGATAGTAACCTTATTTATTCCATCCTTACTAAGTTGGGACCAGCCTACTCTGTATTTGTTTCCACCTTCCATTCTACAAGGGAAGCTTTCATTTGTCAAGGAAAAGACTACAAGGCCCCTTCCTTGACTCTTTTTGTGATTCTTTAATAAGAGAACAAGAAAAACTCTTACACCTTGGTCTTCTTAATCTTGGAAACTCTTCCAAGAAAGCGTTAGCCGCCCAGCAACAACCAAATTTAAAGAATCCTAAGAAGTCATATCCTAAAAAGAATGGTCCTAAACCAAACAAGGGTCCTAAGCAAACTCTGTCTCAAAATGAAAGATCATTTCAGAAAAATGATAAGACCAATAAAAACAAATGGAAGAAGACTGATAGACATTGTAACTTTTGTAATCGAGATGGCCACTTAGAATCTAAATGTTTTAAGAAGATGGAAGCCTTGGAAGCCGCAATGAAGAAAAATAACATCCATGTGGAGCATTCTTCTACTTCAACTTCAACTTCATCTTCAGGAATGGCACTTTCTGCATGTCGTTGTCAATCATCTCAGTCTGGTTATGCATTAAATGTATCTTCTTCTTCTCATTCTCATGAGTGGCTCATTGATTTTGGAGCCTCTTATCACATGGCCAAAAATAAGCCATGTTTGTCTTTTTTACATTATTGTATCGACCAAACAATATAATGTTGGTGATGATAGATCTTGTTAACTTTCTAGGGACTGGAACTGTTCATCTAGACAATGGTCAGTTTAATGATGTATTATGTGTTCCAACCTTATCCAGCACCTTCTATCTGTATATCAGATAACTCATTCAGGTGAAGGTAAAATTGTTGAATTTTCACCTCATGATGTTGTAATCAAGGATCTAAGAGATCCTAAACAGATTCTAGCTACTGGTATTGCTGATGATTCCACAAGGTTGTATAAGTTTCACAACTTTGGGTCATCAAATCTTCCCTCGGTATTTGTTGCTCATAATGATGAAGTGAGCAAACTTTGGCATGAGCGATTGGGTCACTTAAACTATCGCTCCCTTCAGCATCTATGTAAAGAAAATATGGTGACAGGTCTTCCTATGGTATCTTGCAGAGATGGTGTTTGTTCCGGATGTGTACTCGGAAAACATCATCGGGACAGTTTTGAAAAACGTGCCTCTTGGCACGCCTCAGCCCCTTTACAGCTTGTGCACAATAATTTGTGTGGTCCACTTCCTGTTGCTTCATTCTCTGTCTGCAAGTATTTCTTAACTTTCATTGATGATTTCTCCAGACGCACTTGGGTATAGTTCTTAAAACTCAAGAGCGAAGTATTTAACACATTTTTGGCCTTCAAAGCCTTTGTTGAAAAACAATCTGGACATCAAATTCTTAAGCTAAGAACTGATAATGGTGGAGAAAATGTTAAAAACACATTCATCAACTTTTGCACCGAAAATGGAATTCAAATGCAACATACTGTTCCATACACTCCACAACAAAATGGTGTAGCTGAAAGGAAAAATCGCACCTTAAAGGAAATGGCTAATTGTACGCTGCAATCTAAAGGACTCAGTCTTAGTTTTTGGGCCGAAGCAATTAATTGTGCAAATTATATAATAAATCGCACTCCTACTAAGGTTCTAAAGAATATCACTCCAGAAGAAGCTTGGAGTTCCATTAAACCAGATGTAAGTCACTTTCGTATTTTTGGAAGTGAAGCATGGGCCCATATTCCAGATGAAAAGCATAAAGCTTTAGAACCTAAGAGTGAGAAATGTACTTTGGTTGAATATTCTGAAGATGTAAAAGGTTATAGACTTATTCCATTTAAGTCCAAAAATGTTATCATTAGAAGAGATGTAAAATTTGATGAAAATAAATCGGCCTGCGAGCCTAGTCCGGCGGATGTGCCACCTCTTCCTATCTCTTTTACTTTTGAAAACATTTCTTCTTCAGATGATGAAAGTGAGGATGATAATCCTCCACCACCTTCTCAGGATCCTCAACTTCCAAGATGGGTCCGTGCTACTCGGGATGCAGCAGGTGATCTTGCCGGTGATCCTACAGATCAGCGACGTACACGTTCTCAGTTTTAAAGAGCCTCTTCTTTACTGGCTCAAGCTCCAGTAAATCATGATCCTGACACTTTTGCAGAAGCTTCAGGCCATCCACATTGGGAAGTAGCTATGAATGAAGAATATCATTCATTGTTGGCAAATGATACATGGGATCTTGTTCCTCTACCAAAGGGACGCAAACTTGTTAGATGTAAATGGGTTTACAGAACCAAGTATGGACCAGATGGGAAAGTTGATAAACATAAAGCTCGTCTTGTTGCTAAGGGCTTTTCACAGGTTGAAGGCATTGACTACACTGAAACCTTCTCCCCTGTTGCCAAAATGAACTCTATCCGCCTTGTTCTTTCCCTTGCTGCCTCTTTAAAATGGGAAGTCCATCAGATGGATGTTAAAATCTGCCTTCTTGCATGGGGACTTGCATGAAGAAATCTATATGGAACAACCCATTGGCTTCATCCAAACAGACTCCAGCCTTGTATGTCGACTTAAGAAATCTCTTTATGGTCTCAAGCAAGCTCCTCGGGCTTGGTATGCCAAAATGAATAGCTTTCTTTTAGAATCTGGCTTTTCTAGGTGTTATTCTGACAATACTGTCTACACCAAGAAAGTGGGCAACTCTCTTATCATCCTTATTCTTTATGTTGATGATCTTATTCTTACTGGTAGTGATCCCAACCTTATAAACCATGTGAAGTCCAGCCTTAAAAAGAAATTTGAAATGACAGACTTAGGACACTTACACTATTTTCTCGGTCTTCAAGTCTTGCAATCCAAGGAGGGTATTTCCCTTTCCCAGTGCAAGTATGCTTGTGATATTCTTCGTCATTTTCACATGGAAGAATGTAAGCCAGACCCTTCTCCCTTTCAGTCTAGAGTCAAACTGTCAGTCTCTTGTACTTCTCCTGAAGTTGATGCTACCTTATACCGTCAACTTGTAGGAAAACTCTTGTATTTAACCCATACTCGTCCTGACCTTTCCTTTGTTGTTGGCCTTGTTGCTCATTTTATGCAAAACCCAGTGAAAGTCATTGGAAAGCAGCTAAAAGAATACTTCGTTATGTTCGAGGTACAGTACAGTTTGGGATTCATTACAGTGCCAAAGCAACTCCTCTATTAGTTGGTTTCACTGATTCTGATTGGGCTGGTGACCCTGATGATCGGAAGTCTACTGCCGGTTATGTCTTCACTCTTGGTTCAGGACCTATTACATGGGCTTGTAAGAAACAGGCTGCCATTTCTCTTTCATCAGCAGAAGCAGAGTATCGTGGTGCCGTGAAGCTAGTAAGGAAACCTTGTGGCTTCGTCAGATCCTATCAGAGTTTGGCTTTCAGCAGCAACATCCGACTACACTTTGGTGTGATAATCAAAGTGCCATTCAACTAGGCAAAGATCCAGTGCAACATCAGCGCAGCAAACACATTGAACTACACATGCACTTCATCAGAAAGCTCATTCATGACCATGTTCTTGAAGTGCAATATTGTTCAACAGATGATCAAGTTGCAGACATCTTCACAAAGGCTCTCACAGAGGCGAAATTCACTAAACTTCGATTTATGGTTGGAGTTCAGGAAGTTGTCACTAAGGGGGGATAGGCTCTAGTGCCTCCTTCCTTCTCCTATTGTGTCATATTTGTAAATCCTTCAATCCTATCCCAAGTTGTTCTTAAGGGGGGATGTTAGGATATTCCGACACATAGGAAATAGTTAAGTTCAACTTGGTCTAGTATAGAGTTAGGTATAGAGTTAGGTAAAGTGTGTTTCTTTACCGTTGTACATTTTGTAACTTACAATCCGACGGTCACGATATGTAGTGATCCGACGGTTCATTCTCTCCTCGGTATTACCGACACTTGATCCGTGGCTTGACACCCGATTGGTCCATGAATTCTATTTAAAGCGCATGGAGGGTCATTTGTAGGTTAACCGTGCATGAGAGAAGCTTATGTAAATTTTCATTCTTTTATTAATAAATTGCCTGTAGTAGCCACGTTGGCGCAGGCCGTGGACTGTTTCCCTCTCTGAGGGTTTTAACCACGTCAAAATACTGGTGTATTGATCTGTGATCTGTTTGTGAGCGGTGTCCTTTTGGTGTTCTCTCTAAGGAACTTACCCTGTAAATTCCTACAGGGCGCTGCCAAAGGAAGTCTAGATGATCACATGAAGGAAGAGGTATGCATATGTTTGGTAACTTTTAATAGGTAGATAAAGGCGTGTCATCATAAAGTAGAAGAAGGAACTCTTCCTTCTGAATGATACATGGACGCATAAAATCAATATGGCTTGAACTCTTCTACATTATGATATGATAGAATCTACATCATATGATCTCATAAAAGATATGAGGTGATGGGAAACAATTGTTACTATGCAAGAGGAGTTATGTATAGAAATCTCGAGAAAGCAGTATGAAAGGTGAAAGGAGAGTTCATGAAGATGTGTCTACAGCGACTTAGATAAGATGATTAATCAACATCTGATCACAATTAGAAGAATTAGTTATAACATCTCCATGAAGAAGCTATGAAGATTATGATAAGTATAGTAGGATAACTTTGGTAATAAATGTCTTGGAAATGGATTCGTATAGTATACAAAAAGATGTTGATGTTGCAAAGGCAGATGTTATGATGAAGGGCCATCATAAAGAGGTAATTTTGTCTTGATGTTCACTTTTAATTTTTGAAAAAAAGCATCTGGTTGAATTGGAAAAAGGTTATAAAAATTCACCTACAACTAGTACACACAAAATTGGATAGATGATTCTAAAAGGAACATGACTTGGAAGAGGTAGCAGTATGAAGGATAGCCAGATGATGACAAAAAAGGTCACTTTCTGATGATAAGGAGGATAACATGACTAACAATAATTAGTCCACCACTATGTTTCGTTGAAAGTGATGAGAAAGATGGTCGAAGCCCTACAAGGAAGTTATGGAAGAAGTTGGCTCCATGATAAAGAAGTTGAAGTTTATTTATGACATGATGATAAAGGAGTAGCCCTACAAGCACCTGATAGTACCATGATCTTCACAATTAAATAGATGGTTGTTGAAAACAAGTCCTTAGTTAAGAGGAAGCTTGGGTATATTCCTTTCATGTAAAGGAATGAGTAGATCCTCCCTAGTTGAAAGGAATGAGTAGATCCTCCCTAGTTGAAAGGGACAGATAGACACATCATTCTTGTCTTCACATCATGAAAAAAGAATGGAGGATTGGATAAGCATCTGAGACCAATGTTTATACTCTTTGAAGATGAGATAGGGCATCTAATAGGCAAGAGTAGTCGAAGAGGAAAATCCTTAAGGATGTGTAAATCCAAGAGGGGAATGGTCCTAAAGGATGTACCTTGTGAACATCCAGATGGGGTATGTACCTTGAGAGAGACAATGATGAAGGTGTCTATAAATCATTGTCTCCCCAGCATTGTGCTCTAAACGAGTGGAGAGATAGAGTCGTTAGTCAAGGCCTTGCTATATGACAACGTTGGTTGTTATGACGAGATGCACTAACATAAGTTGAGGAGATAGCTTATGAGATGGCTTACCAATTCGACTCTTCTTATGCGAATTCTTCAGTATGAGAATGTCCATGTGCCATCTATGTATTATGATTACCTCCCTAGTTAAGAGGGAGTATTGAAATGTGTAACTAGTTTTGGTCTTCATAATATCTTATGTATTCTTGATTTCATGTATTTGATGTAAAAGAGAAAGAAAAATTATTTTTGTTATTTTATAGCATGGGTTTCAAGCTCCAGGCCAAATTATTTATTTATAGGCCAAAGCACCCATTGTGTGCTTCTAGGATTTGTCATCAATATATAGAGTCAATAGACCCTATTGGGCATCTTGTATCAAGTCAAAAGAATTTATTTGAGTTAAAGTTATGTCAAAATGTCCCTCCAATACCAAATTGGCCTAGCAAACATCAAGTCAGCCTAGCAAGGATGAAATCAGCCTCCATAAGGGCAATTCGTACTCCAAAGAAGTGTATATATACAAGACACTCGACCTCATCTGTGAGATAATCCAACAGGTTTGATCAAGCAAGAAGAGAAGAAGAAAGATCAAAAAAAGAAAAAGGAAGAACAAGCGAAGGGCTAGTCTCAAGGAGGAGAAACGAAATTCTGAAATTTTGCTCACTCTCTCTCACACGTGCAAAGAAAGGTTAGGGTTTGATTACAGCTACAAGCCCTAATTCTAGATCTTTAAGGAAGGCCAAAAATCTAAAGAACAAAAGCAATTATGAAGTCTATTTGTCTAGAAGAAAGAAGCAATCCAAGTGAAGAAAGGAGGAAGCCTAAAAGAAGTCTAATCACCCACACGTGCGAAGATGCAATAGATTCTGGAAGGTTGAAATTGCAGAAGTTGTTGGGGTACGAAGTTCCAACAGTTGCTGGAGAAGTGGTTGGAGTGTCGAAATTTGTTGCTAGAAGCTATTTAAGGAAAGCTCATCAAGAAAGAGGCTGACTTGGTCTTGGAAGGGTCTCAGTCTTGGGTCTAAATGTCTTGGAATTCGTCATTTGAAGATTCTATAAGAAGAGAAGAATTTCTTGGGTTTTCCTCTCTAGGAGAGGTTTTGGCCCCGGCTAGCGGCCTACATCTTGTGTCCATTTGTTGTATTGATATTCATGATTTGGTAGTTGTTTGATGATAAGAACACCATAATAATAAAGAGAAGAAGAAGCTAATTATAAATACTACAAATTGAAGTAAAGAACATCACAACCAGTTAATCAAGTTAAGAGGAATCACCCCTAATCTAGTTGCCCTTGATCTCTCAACACATCTAGGAGGGATCAACATTCTTTGGAGTTGGGAGGATTATGTATCCCGATTCTCAAGGACTCCCATATTATAAAATTTAAAGCTGGATTGGGCAGTGGTTCAAATAATTTTGCAAACCTTATAGCATTGAAGCTACTTCTTATGATTGCAGCTGGAAAAGGAGCTTTACAATTTTTTGGGAATTCTAAGATACTAATCAAGTGGATGCAGGGTTTAAACACTTCAGATAATTTTATATTGAGGCCTATATTCCCTGAAATCCAACACATCATACCTATTTTTAACTCAATATCATATCATCATGTCTACAGAGAAAGGAATATATAGCAGGTGGTCTATCAACAACAAGACTTCTTATGGACACAGGAAAATGGCATTATCAGTGAGGAAATGGAAGAATTTTTGCAATGACCCACCTACAATTGCTAACAGAATGTGAATATTAGCATGCATACAGGGCATACATATGATAGCTACATATGCATGACCAGCATGTATTGCAATAGTATACATACCGACTAATATTGGAAAATATCTAAGCTTAAGTTAATAAATCAATTATCGAAGTAAATTTCTAACTTATCAAAATATAATGAATATATCAAGTTGGGTACTTGATATGTATACCACCCTTATATACACATATATGATAAATCCTTAATCAAAAGAAAACATAATTTAAGTTACAAACTATATTTGTTTAAAAAAATAAAATAATAATATAATTTAATTAAAATTATAAAGTAAATTAAATTCATTAAATATCTAAATAAAGTTAAGATTAAGTAAACTAATCAAAAAAGACCTACATAGCCTATCCTCTAAAACAAAAAAAAGAGAACCTACTCAATCAAATCTATATAAGGTTCAAAAGCATGCAGAGCTCCACGCAACCAAGACAAAGACACTGAGATGAAAAAGAGGAGAAAGACAGTGATTCAAAGAAATATAAATGGAAAGGGGTACAACTGAGAAAGGGAGGAGAGAACCTTGCAGGAAGGAGGAAAATTACAGCGGAGAGCTACAGACACAGACAGAGACTGAAGCCTTAAATGTTCTTGGGTTTTTGGGCATGGGGGCAGAGTGCTTCAATTGTGAAGTACTTTGGAGCTGGGTGCCGAGATTGTGCCCAGTTTGGCTGGGAGGTTTTCATCATTTTGGTAACGGAAGCAGGAGCAGCAACCGACAGAAACACCATCAGACAGAGTTTCAATTTCATTAAGTTCAGGAACACCCCCAACGAAATTACAAGTACTTGCTGATGATTTACTAAAATTACAAATGTCTGGTTACTTCATAAATTTAGGGCTTCAGTTCTGTATGAATGATTAAATTTAGGGTTTTGTATGAATGATTAAATTTAGGGCTTTACAATTGGAGTATGTAATGATAAATTTAGGGCTTTACAATTTCTGCATTTCTGAATATATACACACACACATTCTGATGATGGATAGTATGGACTTTATTTCTGGTTAAAATGGATATTTTGAACTGTTATGTTTGAAAAAAAATGAGTATATAAAGGCTGGGAGCCTCAGAAATGATGTATCTCATATAGGTAAAGACTGTAGGTAGAGGATTTGAAATTTTTGAATATGATCACTTTATATATGTTAAGAAAAAACAGTTTTTTGTAGCAATTTGGACTCTCCGTTTTTGTGATGGAACTTAACAATGCAAATTAGCATCTGAATAATGTAAACTTTTATTCATGAAATTATGTTTTTTTTTTCCTGCAGAAGAAAAGCAGCTAACATTAATTCTAAAACTTTTCCTTCTCTATGATTCAAAAAAGTGAAAGATTATTTGACTCTGAAAAGTGAAGGTTCTTAATTAAGCTATGTTAAAAAATAATAATAATTATTATAATAACAACTCCACTTTGTTATAACTACCTTGTGCCTCTTGAACTTTTTTCTCCCTTCTTTGTGTCCACGGGAATGGCTGCCAGCTGAGTGGCTAACATCATTCTCTTCCATTCCCATCAAACCAGAAATATCATCATTGAAGTCATCCATCATACCCATCAACCTGACAAATTAAATAAAATTATGAAAATTATATATAGATGGTAAATCAAAGATGGACATGTACACTAGAGCATATATAGATATATTGACAAAATCAAAATGGACAGTGAATTTATATAAGAATACGAAAGATATCCAGGTTATAATTCTCACCCATTTCTTGACCGCTTAATGTGTTTAATCCTCTTTTTCTCAATTCTTGAAAGAGGAACACGAGTAAATAGTTCCTCTTCCTGACGAGCACGTTTTTCGAACTTAGATTGTTCTCTGAGCAGTTCTTTACTTTCAGCTCCAACAATTTCTCTTAACTGTAAAAGGAGATCATAACAACAATGTTAGCCATTCAACTACACACCACATTTGGAAAGACACACAATTTCAATGATCCACCTCTTCTGGCCTTCCTTCTAGGTCATTTGCGAGCTCCTTCACAAAGGCACTGCGTGATGCTTTCCGCAACATCTCCTTCTGCTTACGCACTTCCAACTTTTTATTTCTTGCAACCATTTCCTCGTCCATAGCTGTTGGAGCAAACATTGGAGGCCGATATACACCTTCACCATCCTGATAATAGCATAAATGAAAGCATTAGTTTTTGCAAGGTTATGTGGGTGCATAGAAATAGATATGCTAAATGAATCACAGGCTTTGTTACAGTGCTTAGCAAGTTACTAAATTACCTGAGCAGATTGATCCAGCTTAGAGACAAGCATATCTGGATTTGGCCTATATTTTAGAGCATCTTCTTTATCCATACCTAAACTCTCTTCACTTTTGCTAGAGATTCTATTGACAGGAGCATTATTAGCCACCCTTGAAAGCTTCTCAATTTGGTACTGAAGCTTTTTGTCAATTGGCCGAATCTATCCGGAAACAATATTCCACAAAAATATAAGAAATTAATAGAGTGCACTCAATCAAATTAAGTAACCACCATCAATCATCAAATATCAAAAAAGTAATCATGTAATCTGCAACACAATATAAACCAGAGATAGCAACAAAC
Source organism: Pinus taeda (assembly GCA_000404065.3). Classification (NCBI taxonomy): domain Eukaryota; kingdom Viridiplantae; phylum Streptophyta; class Pinopsida; order Pinales; family Pinaceae; genus Pinus; species Pinus taeda. The sequence goes on from APFE030359032.1 coordinate 11,189, forward strand.
CTTCTCCAAGAACAGTCTAATTTCAACAAGCCGGGCAATGACTGGGTGGCCTTGAATTGAAGAACCCTCTACTTTCTTAATCAAATAGTAGACAATTGATTGACAATAACTCAGAAGCAAGAGATGCTTCGCATCTAGGTAGCTTATCCCATCTTTAGTTGTATACATGTTGTCCTTTACCTAAACAATGTCATAATTAAAGTGATATGAATTTGCATTGAAGATCCTCTCTTTCACCCAGATACTTTTATGATGTTTAACTGTATATCAACCGTACAGAACCTCAGAATTCCCTACCTGCTGAACAAGTGGCTGTAATTTACTTCTAATTTGATCAAGTCCCGCCTTCATTTCCACTAGCAAAGATGATAGTCGTGGGGCATCACTGCTAAGTCAAATCAGAGGTCAAATTTCTAAAAACTCTGATATAATTTGTTCGAAAAAGCCAATAAAAAGATGGCAGTATTGCATGATGATCCAATCAAACAACAAACATGACAATGGAAAAATTAAGCAAACTGAAACGAAAACATTATGATAAGATTAACGAGGCTGGAGATGGATGGGACCCACCACATGAGGAGCCTCCTGCTAACATTAGTATGGCCCTGGCCCCAGATGATAATGATGAGCCCAACCTGCTGCAGGGAGTATGGCTTAGTGTTTATATATTGGGCTGTGAGCCCTGTGGCACTTTGGAATTTGGCCTTGTTGTTTTGACACTGGTTTAAATTATTGGGTGTTTTGTCATAAGCCAGCCCATTTTTGAGCTTTTGACCTAGTTCGATGGGTGCCTATGGCAGCTCCATAGGCAGTCCACCTTTTATACTAAACAATGTAAATCTTGTTCTACTAACACTAGTGAAAGGAAATTTTAATATCCCAAAAAGAAAACATTATGATATAAGTCCCCTGGTTTGAGTCTGTGTTCAATTCAAAAACAATGAAATTCCGAAAGCAATTGCCCATAGAAAAAAATATGCTAAAACTTTCCATTAACTTCAACGGAGACTATTAAGTGAACTCCATTATAACATTGTATTAAAAACTAATACATATTTTTTAACTTCAAAATTGACCCAAAAATATGCCAAATTGAATAAATATACACACAGAGATATAAGGGTTTGAATTATTTTTTTTAAATTGTTTCACAAAAAATGAATCTTAACATTTATTTTTGAAACTTGTAAAGGCTTATGCATGGCCGAATAAATTCACTGCTGCTTTAGGTTTGATGAAATTAGAGTTTCTTTGAAAAAACTCAATATATGAGGTTGGACCAAGATTGTGATTTTGCCACTCCCATCCACTCTGCAACTCAATGAACAGCTTTTAGAAATGAACCAGATCATTTCCCCTTGCTATTACCACATCAAATTAATGGGTAGTTGTTGTACTACAGATTTCAGTCGCATCCCAGTTCCAAAGCAACTCAGTTCCTGGTTTCTTCTCCAAATTTTACCAAATTCTTTGAGATCAATGGACCTTTGGATTTCACTGATATTTCATTGATCAGGAAGTTCCAAGAGAAACATCCAACCATGTGACAACCAAATTGAGCCTCACCTATTAGACATCATAAAGATATATATATATATCTGTGAGTGTGTGTGTGCGTGTGTGGTGTACCGCCTTCCCCTTTTAAAATGTTCTCTCCAAAGCATATTTATGGAAGAGCTTGACATCTTTTTCCTTGGCTTGCAATGCCTTCACATCATTCTCTATTTTTGGAGCTGTCATGGTTGATAATACAAGACGATATGAACCTTCAAGTGCTAAGCAAAATTGTCGAACCATTAAGAGATCTGACCAGCCTAATTCAATTCTTTGTGGATGGTTTCACTTCCATAAAAAAATCTTATCATGAGATTTAATTGCACTGGCATCAATATTTTTCGGAAGATAAGTTACTTGTTTCTTTCCTGAGTGATATTGATAACTAATTGGTCGAGATATCTGCTCTTATAATTTGAATATCGATAAGGAGTTATTAAAATAATTCTCCATTATCAAGCTTGTAGCATTTTCTTGATGAACTCTTGAATATGATTTTTGCATGTATTGATGTTGCTTGGTTTGTCATTGGATCTTCACTTGTAATTTCCATCATTTGTACTCCAACATGCGAAAATGTATTTACTTTAACCAGATTGGCATTTTCTTGAGTCGTGATATTAGATTGGATGTTTGCGTTCCCTTCTCCTCAACTTGAATATTTTTATCTAAGGATCTTGATGCTTCATTATTGACGAGTTGTTCTAACTTGTTTTTTATTTACTTCTTTTCACCTTTTAACTTATTAATATGTGCAATCAAGTTTTGATTATGATTCTTGGGGCAACAAATTTCTTCATTTTTATCTATGATTTTATTAAACTCCTTTTGCATCTTTTGCACTAACTTTTGATTATCTTGAAGGATTACCTTTGAGATAACTTTCAGGTCTTTCATGAAGGTACTATCAAATCTAACTTCATTGTAATGTCCTCAAATGTCATCTACTTATATCGAATTGTCAAAAACATTTTCTTTGCATTTAAGATGAAGGTACCTACTATTCCAAACCAAGGTAAACTGAGAATCATGTCGATTTCTTCCTTAACATAGTTGGAACATTAAATTGAGATATACATTCATAATCATCAATTGTCACTTGCAAGCCCTTTATTCCTTTTTGCCTTTTGCAAAAAATATATTCCTTTTAAACTATATTTGGCTTTGGAATTGATAATTAATTTTTCAAATCAAAATTAATGTAATTTTCCATCTGGTTCATGCTCATAACAATGTTAATCTCTTTTTCTTGAATACTTCCTTATAATGTAAATAATCCGCAACACGCAATTAAGCAACCTTTAAAAGAGAACTTCCTTCATCTTATAAAGACCAATCCTAGGCTTGAGTAATTAAATATTTTTTAACATTTTAATACTCTTTATCTTAGTACCATGGAATATAATCTCTCATTTTTTCAAAAGAACTTAATTAATTCAAATTTAGCAATTGGGAGGTATACCCTTTTAATTTTTCCTTCTAGACACTTCATATTTCCACGATTTTTTCCTTCCTTGATATAACCTTTTTATTTATCTCCCTTTTCTTTATACTTGGTAATTTAATATTGTCTCACCAATTTGAAAGAAAAAACACTCTTTAATTAATATTTTTCCTCCATATTTTGAATTGAGCCCCTTTTAACTTGAACTAGAACCATGGGAACTTTTTAATTAACTTAAATTTGAAATGTACCCATTTTTTAACTTTTATAATATAACACTTTATAATGAAACTTCGATTTTTCTTTGAATATATTTGTTTGGTTGCCCACAGTTTCACTTCCAAAACAAAATCACTATTTTTTTTTAACGTAGTCACAATTATTTTATATAATACGAAAAATTTCTTATGCAGGGATCGTGATTTTGGAAATATGGGGGGGTGGTTGTACAGTTAGTATGGTTCACTAACCAATTAATTAGTATCGTGTTTGAATTGATTTGAATGGATCTATAATTTTAATGTGGTAGTAGACAGTGTTGATAATATCGCCGATATTTGAAAATATGGTGATATTTTCAAAACAACAATATATCGCTGAGTAAATATCGTGATATTTTCAAAATATCAGCTAAATATCGCGATATTTTGAAAAACTCGGCTAAATATCGCCATATTTTGAAAATCTCGACTAAATATCATTATTGCTTTATATCTTTAAAAATCTGAAGAAAAAAAAAATATTTTTATGTTTGCCGATATTTTCACTGATTTTGCCGATAAGATGTTTTCAGGACCCTCGCTGATATTTTGCCAATACCAATATTTTCAACACCAGTGGTACAGTAGACAGATGGCGATTTTTTTAATGTATATGGACCAGAATTTAGTGCACGTATTGTATGGATGGCAGTGGTTATGATGTTTACAGTGTGTATCGTATGGCTGCAAACAATTTCTTGTACAAACCAAATTTTTAACTATTGTACAGACAGATTTAATTTATCAATCTAATGGCCATACGGATGCAGAAAATAAATGGCTGTATGGCAGCGAATTCCCTGCAACAGAAAATTCAGATTGTCTGGGATCAATTTATGGATCGATTTGATGCATCCATCATTCGACTACAATGCAAAAATTGGTGATGGATGTATGGTGTTGTACTACAAATTGTAACTTCCTAATATTTGATAGCAGACTGTAATACTATATCTTCTAATTTCGTTTTAATTTCTTCAACAGAATTTTGCAGATTATGGTTCCCTCAAAATTTTGCAGCGGACAAAATCTTATTTTATTTCATTTTCTTCAATATCTGATTTTACCTTCAGACTTGTACCAAAATCATATTTCTTTAACAGAATTTTGAAAATGACCAAAGGCCTCTTGTGGTCAATGAGCCAGAAAACCACAGAAACTCTAAAAATTTAATGTGGCTAATAGCCCGTATGGCAAGGGATCGGAAACAAAGCTTTAATACCAAATATGATAACCAAATCTAGCTCACCAATTAGATATCCGAAATATTTGGAATATAAAAATATCCATTAGGATAAGTAAATAATATATATAAATATATTAATGTGAGTAAAAATGATATGATACTATTACAAATGAGGGCCCATGTATATACCTAAGCGGAAGTGCCCTTTCATTAACTGTCATGTACTTTGGAAACATGTCATTTCATTAGTATTAATTATTACTTATTTTGATTAATTATATTTTATTTTATATTTATATTTGTTACAAACCACCATAAGCACAAATACATATATTCTGATTTACCTATTTGGTTCAAACTTCAAATTGCTATCTATGCATAATACTAGAGAAAAGCCTACATAAATTATAAGCAGTACATCCACCTCTCCTATTTTCAAGATTTCCAGAATAACCAATAAAAGACCTTTCTGTCCTTTCTTTCAAACCATTATATTTACACACAAACCTAAACAGAAGTACAGAGAAGAATATGAGAGAAAAGTTCCTTGATTTAGTCATAAATGAAACATACGTTATGAAAAAGGAATTACACAACTCCTTTCTTGTAACATAAATTTCATTTATGACTAAGTAAATTGAGAGAAAGAGAGGTCATTTATATTAGTATTTTCATAAAAGCACTTTTGAAAATGAAACATGCCTTGTAAAAAAGGAGTTGCGTAAACTTCTTTCTCATAACGTAAGATTCATTTATGACCAAACTGCTTTTACAAAATTACTAACATAAAAGTTAAATAAACTCTCACGCTTTTATGAAAGCACTAATATAAATGACCTCCCTCTCTCAAAGTACTTTAGTCATAAATGAAACATAAATTATGAGAAAGGAGTTGTCTAACTCCTTTCTCTCTCGTAATGGCCATTTCATTTCTGATACTTAGTTGTAAATGAAACGTACATTATGAGAAAGGAATTGCATACATTTCATTTATGACCAAATTGCTTTTATAAAAGTACCAATAAAAATGACCCCTCTCTCATGTACATTCTATGTAAGAGAGTGTAACTAATGAATAATCAAGCAATTATTCTCTCTCATATTCTTCCGTGTATTTCTGTTTATGTGAACTCCCTTCTCATAAGGTATGCTTTATGAAAAGCTAAAGAACTTATATAACTTAAAGTACTGAATATAAATAACCATTCAATGTAGTATCCCGTTTTAGTTATAGAGTTATATCTCAAGAAATTTTCTTCATAAAATTATGCTGTTAATTTTATTCAACAAATAGAATGAAAATTCTTCAATTTACGCCAGACAAATTGATAACATAAAAACCCAGAAATAAATAACTGTTGCTACTCTGGCAAATTAAGACAAATACGGCAATAATAATATGAGACAAATGCAGCAAATCTTCAGTTTTATTAGATTAATATATATGCCAATACAATAGTCGGACAATGGCTGAGAAGATAGGATCTCTAATAACAGATGCAAACCAAACTGCAGATGAAGCTCCGATTGATGATCTGAATGATCTCCACTCTCGATCCACAGATCTGCCCCAGATTTGCTCACTGATGACGCTCTGTGAGACTTCTGGATGAAATCTCCTCTAAGAGTGTTGGGGTTTCGTCCAACATGTACATGGAAACCCAAGAGTTTTCATCCTAGGGCTTCTGAAGTTGGGAACTCCATTCTCCAAACCTCTCTATGACAAATAATCAACCAAACCAAGATATCCCCAAATGATATCCTCCTCCTTTTAAAGACTCAATAGATAGATCTCCAAGCTTCTAGAAGTATCTTATTTTTATTATTTTAATATTATTTTAAAAGCTCCCCTTTGACTCCAGCTAAGTGACTTTTAATTTAATTTCATTTCACTTAAGTCATTTTTGGCCTTTTTCCTTCAATTAATTATTTTCCCCTTCTTTTATTTAATTAAGTGACTACTTAAAGTCACTTTTAATCTAGGAAATTTGTAAATCGCTCACCATAGTTTATCTGGCCACTGGAAGTCTCTTCTCATCATCCCATCCTGTAGATCTTCTTGTTCCGGTTTCAACTAGCTATTACAATCATGTGTTCCAACAAATATTCCTCTCGGAATGCCACCTCAAGCATAATTAATAAAATCAGGGTCAATAATAAACCCTGTTTTACGGAAGTTGTCGGAATGCAATGAAACAAAAGGCAAGTTGTGCGGATGATGTAATATGCCAACCAAATGCCATTGGATCCCATGAAATCCCTCAAAACCCCTCCGGGTCCCCCCTGATGATGTAATCCTGTTCCTGTGGCCAGGTCATCACATCCCCTGGAAATCCATCCTGGCTGTACTGTAGAGGAAACTGAAAATGGGGATATTAAATTCAATAAATAAATAGTGAATACAATAACAACTTCCCTTAATGGTCATTCTAAAAAATACAACAATCTTATCTCTAAACTTTACAAATTTATCTGGAACAAGTAGCTTGGTGAGGTGAGGAAGTTTGAGGTCAACTCGTATGCAGTACATATTGCAGCTCAATTTCCTCATCTTGGACAAGCTGCCAGATACAGTAACAATGTGCTTTACATGTTTTGTCTATTCAAGAAAGACGGAGCTCCTTGTTAACTTGAGAACACTCCCATTGTCACAATATATAACAGTAGGCTCAGTTTGTTTGATTGATAAATCTGAAAGCATTTTCCTAAGCTAAACTGCTTCACATTCCCCTTTTACCACTGCCCTGTACTATGCTTCTGTAGAAGAAATTGAAGTTTATTGCTGATCCACAAAACTACACCTGTTCCAAGATTGAACATGTAAGCAGCTGTGGATTTTCTATCATCCATTGATCTGCAAAATTGTAATATGAATATTCTACCAACCAGAGTTCATCAGTTCTGCCATACCAAAGTCTGCCAACCTTTTACATATCTCAAAACCCTTTTTGTTATTGTCCAATGATCTAATTTGGAAGTTGTCATAACTCTAGAAGAGGCTGACTACAAAGCTGAGATTAGGCCTAGTGGTTGTATGATAACTCAAGCTCCCCACTAGTTGCCTATTACCACAAAATCCAGCACCCTAGTGCAAAGTCTCACTAAGCACTCTAGAGTTTAGATTAAGGGCAACAATGGGATCAGCCACCACTATCACCTTAGTAATTGTTCCCCTGTTGTTTGTGGAAGGATATTATCTCCACAAGGGAGACATCCCCAGCAAATCTGAGGTTAGATAATCCAAAAACTCATAGGCTAAATACCCTCCAAGGGTTCTGCTAAATAAAATACCCAAATATTATATTCAATAAAGTAGAGCTCCAAGTGAAATGAGAGATAATTCAAGGTAATGAGTTCAAAGGTGTTGTGGCTAAATCTAGAGGGCTTGAATCATCATGGAGAGGCTCAAATACATCACAAACACATGCAATTTTTAAATTATCGATTGCTATGATAAATTAGATTTTTTAAAGAACACAATTTACAGCATGCAAATTTATGACAGCAATAACAAAATAGTCTAAAATTGATAAGCAAGAAATAAGCAAAAGACTATTAATGAGTAAAGTAAGAAAAAGATTGCAGCAATTTCTCAATGACAGAAAATGCATTAGCAGCTATGAAACCCTAGACGTCAATTCAAAAAAGGTGTCTGAAAAATCCATTAAAAATGATATTTTCGCTTTTTCAAATTAGCAGCAGATACAAAGCCTAAACCCTAAGACTATGAGGTCCAAGGTATTTTATACTATTAGATGCATATTTCATCGGAACTTAACCCTGATTTACACTAGAAAACATTAAAAAAATTAGGGCTTTGAATTTTATTAGGATTGACACACTAATAGATTAGTGTCTTTTCTCAATTCTAGGATAATGGAGTTGAAGTGAAAGCTCCATGGAAGAAGACCAATTGGAAAGAGTTAGGAGAGAGAGAATGCTACAAAGACATTTCTCTTCATCAAACCCTAGCGACTTTCAGTCAATTGGAGATTAAAAAAAAAGTCAAGGAAGCTATACTATGGTTCATTAATGGAAACTTGGTGATAATTTTAGAAAAGGAGATGTTAGAGTCATAGTAGATTCAATACATATGATGAAAATTTTAGTAAAACCCTAATTCTACCAACAACATTTACAAAAAGGAAGAAGATACTCACACTAAAATTCCACAAAATCACCACAGAATCACTTCATCATCCAAGAGAAAATTCCCTCCAATCACAACATCCTCCCCAAAACAATTCACTACATCAATGCTCAATTGTGTCCAAGATAAAAATAGGATATTGTGCACTCTCTAATTCATGAATGAGTGTGCTACAATGATCCATTGTTAAATGAACTTCTCTCAATTTATAGGAGGGAAACCAAGTCAAATTAGCTTTAAAATTGACTAAAAGCATCAAAAATTTAAAAAAATGTGATTACAAGTTAAGTATGCCACAAGCCAACCTCAAAAATAGTTATCTCAATGATAAAAACATAAAAATAAGCCTCCTTTAACCCATAAGTGTGAGCAAAAAGATCTCCATGGGTGACATCATCCTCTAAAAGTGTGTGTCTCCATTAAAATATGCCATAGATGGGTCAAAAAGGTGCCCTGCGCCCAATAGCCCATCTTCTAATAAACAAGGTATCCAACCATCAAGCAAAATTCTCATCAATACATCACCATCAACCAAGCTCGTGTCATCACTCCAACCCACATGAACTGTCACAAGGCTAGGGCGTGATGTCATCATCTAGAGAAGTGTACCATCCCCTTCAGAGGGTTCTCAAGTCATCATCATCATCGTTAAATCAGTTTAGCAACAAAGAAACATCCATTAAGAAGGTATAATGCTAGCCTAGGGGCATCCTACCATCTCTAGGGTACATCATCTCTCTAGGTAACGTTCTAGTTCAAATGCACAAGGATTCATGCACTGGAGGAAGAGAAAAAGGTCAACATAAGTGCTAGATACATCCAAAGTTCAACGCTCCTCAAGAGGTTGTCAACATCTTGGATCTGGCGCCTAGTATGGTCATCAAATGGGGCTAGATGTCCTCTCTAAAGTGTTCAAAAAGCATCACGTAATCCCTCAAGGTATGGAAGCTATACATGGGAGCAAACATCTAAAATATACTCATAAAATAAAGCGATATCAACATCATAGATGCAAGAACCACAAGGGTATCATAGTGGCCCATATCTAATGCAAAAGGCATCAAAGTACTTCTTGCAAGCATCATCTTCAATGTCTCTCTAGCTTATGATTTGAAAACAATTTACCATGCTTTGATATGGGAGGGTTATCAAAGGCCCTACTAGGTGCTTCCAGTCCTAAGGGGAGGAATAGTGCCTAGGCTGACCCATCAATCAAGAAGTGTAAGTGGACAGTGACATGGTAGGGGTTTACTTTATGGAGGACGCCACAATGTCTGAAACAACAATGAAATTCCATCATCCTTGAATGTTATGATGTGAAAAGTTTACTTCATCTATCAAAGTTTACCTCATCTTCTTCTAAAATATGTCCTGATTCATTGAGTTCTTCCTTTCCTTTTGTTGAAGTTTTAAATGCGGCTTCTCTCATATCTGATGGGCCTCCTTTTCTCATCTCAAAGGCAGTTAAGATTCCGTGAAGCTGAGTCATAGTGATAATCTGTAGATCCTATTTTTCTTCGATGGCAGATACTTTTGTTTCAAATTTAGCAGACAAGGATCTTAAAACTTTCTCAACTAAGGTAACTTCCTTTATCTCTTCACCCCAATTCTTCATACAATTAACAGCCTCATCTATACGTAAGAAGTAACTAGCTATACTTTCATCATTGTGCATCTTAAGAGTTTCATATTGAATTCTGAGAGTTTGCAGTTTAGCACGTTTTACCTAAGAGTCTCCTTCGTAGCTTAGAAGGATTTTGTCCCATATTTCTTTGGCTAATTTGAGCTACATAACTTTGACAAACTCCGATTGTGACACACTTCCCAATAATGTATTGACAGCCCTGGCATTGGTTTCATATTGCTTTTTACCTGTCGTATTTGTAGGAATAGTTGATGGAAATGTATATCCTCCTTCCACGATTTCCTAGACATCCATTCCAAGTGATTGTAGATAGGTTATGGTTCTTATCTTCCAATAAACAAAGTTGTTCCCATCAAAGATTGGTGGTCTGATGGATCCCACGCTTTCTTGATTACTCATGATGATGGATCTCTCTTCAAGCAATCAAGCTTCTTTTGAAGGACCTGCTCTGATACCAATTGTTGGAAATAATACTGAGAGGGGGGGTGAATCAGTATTATTAGATCAATAATTTAATTTCCCAAACAGATTTGTATACGCTACTTCAGCTTAGTGAACTAGCGTGTATACACGACTGTACTTAAAGCAACCAGCATATATGCAAAGAACTTTTTATTTACCCAATTTATCATGCATTGAACTTTAACCAGTATATCAGAGATTTATTAGACAGTGCAGTAAAAGTAGAATAAAGCATCACACATAAGCAACACACATGAACACCAAGATATAAAGGTGGAAACCCAATGTGGGTGAAAACCACCTGCTGATGTCATCTCTGTCTTCTTTTAATAATAAGAAAACCTGTTTACAATCTTGTACTGGTGCAGACTTATACCAATACGCAGGCTTCTACCTACAAAAGGTTACAACCTTCTCTCGTTCTCCAACTTCTACTAAAATGGAGCTACAACCCCCTAACTCTTGTACTAGCCGATATGTTTACTAGTACGTAGGCGGCGACCTACAGAAGGCTACGACCTTCTTTCTTCCTCCAAGGACCACGTTTCATAAATTTTCAGACTAGATCCATCAACAACATCATAACTGCAATTCAATCATCAAATACATCTGCATGAACCAATCACTGAGACTCAATCATCACTTTCTGAATCAACTACAACCGAATCAATCAATCACTTTGACAACCCATCGTTAAATCACAATCAATCTGATCATTCAGAATATTGTCACCAGAATATAATCACTAGAACCCAGAACTCTGCAACAGCAAACAGAAACAACTGAAACATACTTTATAAGGTATACGCTACTTCCATGTGTAGAACCTGCATGTATATGCGCTTTTCTCAAAGCCAACCAGTGTATACATCTGCAAATATTAATTCATAATTCTGCAGCTATTCCAGACTTCAATTATACCCAGATCATGACATTTACAGAATAACACATGCGTCAGTATTCAGATCTAGACTATACATAATTTGAAATGTCTATGATTGGCGAACTATCTTACTTCCTTGGACTACAAGTAATCTGGGTGAAGAGATAAAGGAGGTTACCTTGGTTGAGAAAGTTTTAAGATCCTTGTCTGCTAAATTTGAATCAAAAGTATCTTCCATAGAAGAAAAACAGGATCTACAAAATATCACTATGACTCAGCTTCACGGAATCTTAACTGCTTTTGAGATGAGAAAAGGAGGCCCATCAGATATGAGAGAAGCCGCATTTAAAGCTTCAACAAAAGGAAAGGAAGAAATCAATGAATCAGGACATATTTCAGAAGAAGAAGATGAAGTAAACTTTGTTAGATGAAGTAAACATCAATAAAGTATCTGGAAAAATCATCAATGAACAAAATAAAGTATTCTTCTCCACGAGGTGACTTCTTCTTGATGGTCCACATAAATCAGTATGAACAAGTTCAAGAGGCTTACTAGCTGACCCTTCTTTTTCAATGAAGTGAGATCTGATTTGCTTACCAAATTGACATGGTTTGCATATTGCATTTTCAAGAATGTTGATATCTAGAAGATCACAAATAGCCTGGAATCTGCATGTTTTTCTTATTTGATAAAAGCTTAGATGTCCCAATCTTCTATGCCATAGCCAGTTTTCATCATTTTTGCTTAGATAGCATTGTTGTTGTCCTCCCTTGAGTATGTATAAGTTGTTTGGAGTTCTTGTACCTTTGATCACGGTTTCTCCTGTATCAAGCTCACGAACAACACATCCATTTGATCGAAACACCACTTCATTTCCTTGATCACACATTTGACTGACACTCAACAGGGTATGCTTTAGACCGTCCACATACATAACATTCCCAGCTTTAACCTTTTCTTTCATGAAAACAGAACCTTTACCTTTTATGACAGCAGGAGTGTCGTTTCCAAATGAGACATTCTTTTCCTTTTTTAAGGCATTATATGAGTGAAGTTTTTCTTTGTCACCTGTCATGTGTTTTAAGCATCCACTGTCGATGTACCACTAATTTTCTTTTCCTTTTGCATACAAGGCTATACCACATCTTTCTGTTTGAGGTTCCTTCCTTCTCCATATTTTGGGATTTAATGGAGTTTGCTCCTTTTGAGATGTTTGCCGAAATTTGCTCCTGCATTCAGATTCTTCATGGCCAAAGTTGTTACAGATTGAGCATTCTATTTCATTTTCAAGAAGAGAAAAGTTATTATAGGAACTTTTCTTGATCCCTATCACATTCCTTTGATTTCGTGCTTCTCTAGTCATGATGGTTTTGTAAGCAACACATTGGGCAGCTTTGTGTCCAAAATTATGACATGAGAAACATTGACCATTAAAAAAGTTCCTGCGATTATCGAATCTATTGACCTGGTGATTGTAGTTTCTATTGCTATTCATCTTTGAAGCAAATTGAGTATGATTTACCTGAGGTTGGTTGTTGCTTCTATTCATCCTTGAAGCAAATTGAGCCTGATTTACCTGGTGATCTGCTTTATGCCTTTGTTGACGATTGTCATACTGTTCACTATTCTCCGCTGCATCAAGTTAGCTTTTAGTGGAGGTTGACGGCTTCTGTGATTGAGATGCTTCTTCAATATATCCAAGACCTGTCTTTATCAGAGGAGAATGCTGCACTTTGATTATTTCATTTAAGGTTTTTGATCCTTTAGCAAATCTAAGATTGAGAGATTTTGTTTTCTCAAGATCCTTTCTTAGACCCACAATTTCACATTCTAGTTTTTCATTGTGTTTCTCTTTCAGCAAGTTGGTATGTCAAGGTATCTATAATCATATTCTTTTCTTCTAAACAGATTTTGAGTTTAGAGATTTCTTCATGAAAGTTATCTTCTTCTAAAGCATCCCAAAAATTATCACCATCATAAGCCATTAGAAGTCTATAGTCATTACTATTTTCATCTTCATCACTATTTGATAAACCATCGCTATATTCATGAGTAGAGTAACTCTTTTTACTTACACTTTGTTTTATATTCCATTTTGCAGATTCCTTCCGTTTATCATATTTATCTATATGAGGACATTTGGCAGCATAATGACCGACTCTACCACAGGCAAAACATTTGAAGGGTAGTTTACCTCTAAATCTTCTGAAACCCCATTGAAGCTTCTTGACAAAGTTTACTTCATCTTCTTCTTCTGAAACATGTCCTGATTCATTGAGTTCTTCCTTTCCTTTTGTTGAAGCTTTAAATGTGACTTCTTTCATATCTGATGGGCCTCCTTTTCTCATCTCAAAGGCAGTTAAGATTTCGTGAAGCTGAGTCATAGTGATAGTCTGTAGATCTTGTTTTTCTTCTATGGCAGATACTTTTGATTCAAATTTAGCAGACAAGGATCTTAAAACTTTCTCAACTAAGGTAACTTCCTTTATCTCTTCACCCAGATTCTTCATACAATTAACAAACTCATCTATACATAAGAAGTAACTAGTTATAATTTCATCATTGTGCATCTTAAGAGTTTCATATTGAATTCTGAGAGTTTGCAGTTTAGCACGTTTTACTTGAGAGTCTCCTTCGTAGCTTAGAACGATTTTGTCCTATATTTCTTTGGTTGATTTGAACTGCATAACTTTGACAAACTCTTATTGTGACAAACTTCCCAATAATGTATTGACAGCCCTGGCATTGGTTTCATATTGCTTTTTACCTGTCGTATATGTAGGAATGGCTGATGGAAATGTATATCCTCCTTCCACGATTTCCCAGACATCCGTTCCAAGTGATAGTAAATAGGTTGTGGTTCTTATCTTCCAATGAACAAAGTTGCTCCCATCAAAGATTGGCGGTCTGATGGATCCCACGCTTTCTTGATTACTCATGATGATGGATCTCCCTTCAAGCGATCAAGCTTCTTCTAAAGGAACTACTCTAATACCAATTGTTGGAAATAATACTGAGAAGGGGGTGAATCAATATTATCAGATCAATATTTTAATTTTCCAAACAGATTTGTATACGCTACTTCAGCTTAGTGAACTAGCGTGTATACGTGATTATACTTAAAGAAACCAGCGTATATGCAAAGAACGTTTGATTTACCCAATTTATCATGCATTGAACTTTAACCAGTATATCAGAGATTTATTAGACAGTGCAGTAAAAGCAGAATAAAGCATCACACATGAGCAACACACGTGAACACCAAGATATAAAAGGTGGAAACCCATGTGGGTGAAAACCAACTGCTAATGTCGTCTCTGTCTTCTTTTAATAATAAAAAAATATGTTTACAATCTTGTACTGGTGCAGACTTGTACCAATACGCAAGCTTCTACGTGCAGAAGGTTACAACCTTCTCTCGTTCTCCAGCTTCTACTGAAAGGGACCTACAACCCCCTAACTCTTGTACTAGCCGATATGTTTATTGGTACGTAGGCGGCAACCTACAGAAGGCTACGACCTTCTTTCTTCCTCTAAAGACCATGTTTCATAAATTTTCGGATTGGATCCATCAACAACATCATAACTGCAATTCAATCATCAAATACATCTGCATCAACCAATCACTGAGACTCAATCATCACTTTCTGAATCAACCACAACCGAATCAATCAGTCACTTTGACAACCCATCATTAAATCACAATCAATCTAATCATTCAGAATACTGTCACCAGAATACAGTAACCAAAACCTAGAACTCTGCAACAGCAAACAGAAACAACTGAAACATACTTTACAAGGTATATGCTACTTCCATGTGTAGAACTTGTGTGTATACGCGTTTTTCTCAAAGCCAACCAGCATATACATCTGCAAATATTAATTCATAATTATGCATCTATTCCAGACTTCAGTTATACCCAGATCATAATATTTACAAAATAACACATGCGTCAGTGTTTAGATCTAGACTATACATGATCAAACCACATAATGATAATTCATTTCAAGCCTTAAGATCTCGATCCATCATTAGATCTTATCCTTCATCAACCGCTAAGGTTCATCCTTGGTTCAGATCAAGCACAGCACCATAAGCCAATAACCTGCATACTAGATTTCACACTTCATCAGATATTCGATACTTGCACACCTGGCCTAATGATCTTCTCCTCCTTTTATAGTTTTAGGCCTTTCTCAATACCATGGACCAAAACCACTTAGGACCAATACCTTGAACCAAATACCTAGGGTCAATATCTCGGACCAAATATCTTGGACCAATACCATGGATCAAAATACCATGGACCAAATAGCTCGGACCAAAAACATAGTTTTCCAAGGTATACGCGTTTTTCCTTCTGTGAAAGTGCGTGTGTACGTATACGCTACTTGTGGTTAGTGAACCTGCTTGTATACACAGCTTGGTCAAGGTGAACCTGCGTATACCTTCTTTCTTCATTTTGTGTACTCTGATCTATAATTCTTTGTTGTTAACCTGTTGTACTGTGATATTTCATCTAAGTGAGTTGCCATCAAGGAAAACAACTGTATCATAATGCCTACAGAGTTTGTGTCACTTTTGGCTAAAAGTTTCATCCTAGTCTTTGTTGTCATAGATAAAATTTTACAAGTTACCATTTTAAACTTGTCTTACAGACCTCTTGCATACTTGGTTTATGAAACAAAAAGAAATCAATCGTCATACCAATTTGCACCTAAAAATTAATGTAGGAGGCCTAAGTCTACCATGTTACAAGTGGAACATAGTTCAGAATTACCCTTTTCAATCACTCTGGCCTCATTATCTATGATGATGATGTCATCTACATTAAATACTTTTTATTTATGATTGAAGTACTTTTATAGCTTAAAGTACTAATATAACACAAAATACGAAAGTAATAAAATAAAAAACCATTAAATAAATAAATACATCAACACAAACCTTGGCTGCAAACATCATAAAAAATATTGTGCAAGCGATAAGATTCAACTGTCTATAGTATGATGTATTTAAGACTACCGCTGCTGTAAAAGGTTATGAGATACCTGTAACTTTTCCATGATGATAACAAGCATACACTTATTACATCACAAAAAGGTAGTTACCCTCTTCCATCTCTTATTATAGCATGTCATGTTCAATAGGCATTAATTTTCCTTTAAAAATCCTTGACCAACATATCCGAATCATCATCATGGCATATTGTATTAATGTTTGTAGCTGGGTTACTTCCGCACAAGTTTAGTGTCAAAAGTGCAGAAAATTGTCCAAAGTCCTTTTACCTTTGTAATTCACTTTATTAAAGTTAATTGCTAAATTGAAGAGCCTTTTAATTTTATGGGATTGATTAGAATCTAGTAAAGTGTAATTTTACACTAGTGATTTAGATGTAATCTCCATCATCAATTGGGATTTAATCTCAACCATTGATCTCAATGAGAGATTAGATTTGTGGAGACTTAGTCATCAACTCAAAATTATAAAAGGAAGGGCAAGGTAAAAGGAAGAAAGATAGAGAAGTCATTGTGACAATTACCCAATTTCACACAGAGATAATGAGTTCGATCAATGTGCAAGACAAGGAGAAAAGGAAAGTAGCAGCAAGACAATTTACCTCAGTCAATTATGGAGGCAATATGCACCAGTAGGAGGTCGTACAATTGGACGCTACAGTAGTGGCAATAGAGGGTCTGATTCAACCAGCAATTCAGCCAGCAGATCAGCCATATGATTTTCAGGAAGAAGTTAACAGCCAGGTTTTTCTATGGGTTAATCTTTCTCAGTGGGTGAATTTTCGCAAAGTAGGAAGCCCTTGTAAATTTGGAATACTGTTAATGAAAAATTGATTTTGAAGGGAAGAAAATTTGCTGAGTGTTTGAAAATTATTTTATTGCTTTTGTTGTTAACTCTTAAGTTAAATTTCTAGCTAGTGTAATCATTCTATGATCTGAAATTTCTGTTTTAAATTTCAGTAAAGAATTTTGCTTAAGAATCATAAGGAAGTAACCTACCTAGGGTTGGAAAGAAGATTTTAACATGGTATCGGAGTAGGATCTCTACGAGAAGTCGATTTCCAAGTGGTTACAGCAGCAGATCAGTCAGATTTGAGGACAATCATTTATTTTTGCTGAGGTGCTTGAAAGACTAAGCACATTTGCATGACAGTTTTGTTTAGATCTAGGAAGATGGCAATGGCAAGTCTGACGACAAATTGGATGGAGCTCAAATTTCCTGTCATGGAAAGCTAGAGTTACATTGTTTTTGAAGGAAGACAATCTCTGGGACATTACTGAGAATGTAGTTTCAATGCCAACAAATCCTCAGCAGTTGGCAACTCGTAAAAAGAAAGAGGTCAAAGCCAAGAGGGTGATATTGGATGCAGTGAAGGATCATTTGATCCCTCACCTATCTGAGAAGAAAACAATGAAGGAGCTTTGACCATTCTTACATAGCAGAACCATGGGCATTCAAACACTGAGGGTATTGTTCAGTTTGCATGCCCACTAACATATTTCTTTTAATTTGTTGGGTGTTGAATGAAATAAATTGAATTTCAAGATTGTGATTTGTGATTGGTTGATACACAATGACACAACAAAGAACAATAATTCAAGCTCCTATAAAATCCTAAGGTCACCAACACAGACACGCAATCAACAATGTTTATCATATTTTAAGGCGATTGCCATTATCACAATGACATTGCACATCCCAAGCAAAGATAGTGGCACACTTTTTTGCACCATAAGCCTCTCAACAAATTGCTAATTATCAAAATGATATTGCACATCCCAAGCAAAGACAGTGGCACGCTTTTTTGCGCCATAAACCTCTCAACAAATTGCTAATCAGACATAGGCACACAATACATTTTTGGCACTATAAAACATCTCAACAAATTGTTCATCAAACATGAGCACATCAAAAATGATCAAGGGAGGCAGCATAGTTACTTGACGTAAACAAGTAGAAAATGCAAAGGGAATGAGAATAGGAAGGGCACCATCATCAATCACAATCTCATCACATCTTATATATAAATAATCATCGACATGCTTTTGATCCAATACCTTCCTCATCGAGAAAATAATGGTGTTCATGGCTGCATAATAGGATTGTGAAAAGAAAACAAGAAAATGGATATAAAGATATAAGGTTGAACTCAAGTATCATGATTTGGGGAGGGAGGAATATATGAGAGAATAAGATAAAAAGATATGAGATTAAACTTGGTTAGAGATTTATGAGGAATGATAGGAAGAATCCTCCCTCTTAAAAGTTAACATATAAGAGAATTGGCATTTAGCGGTCCTTTGAATACATATAAGACCAAAACACACGAAAAAAAAGTATGCTACTAGAAAGACACTTGACCCACAACAAATGGCTATTATTTGGAGGAAAACAAAAGTCATGAGACACAACCCATCTTTTATCCAGTGAATAGAATCCAGATTTCGGGTAAAATTTGGTCCAATGAAAGACGTGTTATAAGGGTAGTTGGTCTTCTAATCTTAATAATCTGGTAAAATGTTTGCCTTGACCTTATTTTTAGAAATTAGTATGTCCATAGGACTTACATCATCAGGGTGGATTATCTATTATGAAATGTATTCTGAATGTTAGTCCCAGCTTTAAAGTAAAATCCTATGTTCCACCAAGTTTCCAGGAGGGCGCAAAGGATGTGTGGGAGCACCCCAAATTTTAGGAAAGTTAAGGGGGGATGGAGCTGTTGATCAAAATTGTCATTGATATCAATATGGGCATTAATGAAGATAATGATGCATGGATGATTGTTGAATCCCTAGCCTTGTTGAAGATGCTCTAAATGAATAACACACTTGGAGCCCTAAGGAAGAAGCCCTAGGATATGATGAATCCCTAAAAACTGCCATGAAAAAAATAATGATGACAGTTCACAAATATAATTTTCTTGATGGAAAAATGACCTCACTTAAGGATGAAATTGGCACCAGCTTGTAGAGGAATTTTCCCCTTTCCAACGAGCCCTTACTCGCCTTCTAACTCCTCTTAGATTGAGAGAAACTGAATTTACAAGTTGGAAAATGATAATTTCTGAACCTAGCCTACATGATCCTACTTGTGCAAGTCGGCTTCACCTTAAAGGGATGTGTCTATTCGTTGAAGACCAAAACTAGTATAAATACAAGTTCGAACTCCTCATTCCCATCATCCAATTCAATGAAGAACATCACAGGAAGACAGAAAGGTAAAGTGTTCACATCTTGTGAACCAAGGAGGCCAAGAAGTAGAAATTTATTGTTTGGGCATAGTTTTGTGATTGGGTTATCATTTAAAATCTCAAGAAGCAGACTACGGAGCTCCAGTAGACTTGTGACATTAAACTCGGCTTGTTGAACATACTTACCTTGGACCTGTGTTGAAGAACCTCGGACTAGTGAAGGCCCAGGTTTACATCAAACCTCGGACATATAGCTTACCATCAGTACCTCAGACCTGTAAGAAATTGTTGAACTGTGAAGAGACTCAAACTTGTGGTAATAAGACAGGGTACCTTGGACCTGAAGTTAAACAACTGCCTGTGGAAGACCAAAGAACAGTCCTGTAAAAGAATTGACATAACTCGGACCTGTTTCATTTGCCTGGAAGCTCGGACTGCAGTCCTATCTGTGGTACATTGAACCTGTGATCACAAACAAAGGCTCGGTTTAGTAGCACAGTGAACTGGGGAAGAAGTACAGTAACTCAGCCCTGTAGTAACCAAGACTTCAACCTGTGGTAACAAGACACAGTCATCTATTGGCTCGAACCTATGGTGGTACTTGCAAGCCTGTGATACGTTGGACAGGTGTGAACAGTCACAGCTCGGACCTTGAATGACAGCTGAGACAGACCACACCTTGAAATTGTAGAAGGATTGTAGGCCTATCTATCTCGAACCTGTGGGCAGTGATATTTGGGTGGCTCAGACTTGTGTGAAGGCTACAAAATCTCAGACCAGTGATCAGCATCATTTGGAGCAGTGAAGTATTTGGAGCTCATGAACAGTGGGCAAATTGGAAGTCTGGAGCAGTCTTGTGGAGCAGTTGCTTGACTATTGATGTAAGTCATTTATACATTCTGATTGTTAAAAGTTGAAGGGTTGGAGCCTTAGCGGTTGGAGCCTTGACAAAGA
This sequence comes from Pinus taeda, assembly GCA_000404065.3. Classification (NCBI taxonomy): domain Eukaryota; kingdom Viridiplantae; phylum Streptophyta; class Pinopsida; order Pinales; family Pinaceae; genus Pinus; species Pinus taeda. Next base: position 31,943 of record APFE030359032.1, read on the forward strand.
TACGGTTGGAGCCTCATGAAGCCCAAGTTGGAGCTTGGCAACAGGTTAGAGCCTGGTGGATTGAAGGATTGGAGCCCTCAACATTATTGTACTCAATCTATTGTAAAAAGAGGATTGGTGTCCTCATCTGTTCTTAATAAAAAATTATTATTTACTTTCTGGTTGTAATTATGAAAAATCTTAGCTGGCATTATAATTATAACAATTGAATGAAATATTGATTCACCCCCCTCTCAGTATTTCAACAATTGGTATCAGAGCCAGCTTCTTTATAGTCAGCCTAACAGCTGGAAGAAGGATTCTTAGTCACAATGACCAGTAAGGATTCAGGAAAAATCCCTCAATTTGATGGAACAAATTTTGCCTTTTGGAAACGTAGGATGACATTTTATTTAATGTCTCTTGGACCAGAAGTACGACAATCAGTTCTAGATGGGTATAAAGTTCCATCTTCTCCACCAACAGATCACGATGGAAGAAAAAATTATATAGCAAATGCCAAAGCACTAAATTCCATAACAAGTGGAATTTCTGATTCAGAATTTACAAAAGTTATGAACTGTGGATCTGCCAAGGAAATGTGGGACAAGCTTATCGTTATCTATGATGGAGACTCCAAGGTCAAGAAGGCAAAACTCCAAACTCATAGAAGACAATTTGAGAGTCTTAAAATGGATGACGAAGAAGACATTGCAGCATTTTTTCTCCAAGTGGATGAAGTTGTTAACTCACTCAAGGGTCTAGGTGAAAACATTGAAGAAAGCACAGCTGTCCAAAAAGTTTTGAGATCACTTCCAGAACAGTTTGATTCCGAAGTCAATGCCATAGAAGAAATGAAGGACTTGGATACCCTAAAAATGGACGAACTTCATGGGATTCTCATTGCATATGAAATGGGAATAGGGATCCCAAACTCTAAGGAAGTTGCATTCAAGGCTTCAAAAACATCGAAAAAGGGGAAAATTTGTAATTATAGCAGTGATGATTCCGATACTAAAACAAAACTAGCACAATTCGTGAAGAAACTAAGGAAAGGGTCCAAACTCAAAGGCAAGTATCCTCTCATTTGTTTCAAGTGTGGTAGAATAGGACATTATGCTGCAAAATGTCCTCATAAACACGATAGCGATGATGAAGATGAATACAAAAAGAAGATGTTCAAGAAGAAAGGGTCATATAAAAAGAATTTCTTCTCCAAACAAGATGACTCCGATGAAGAAGAATTCATGAATACAAAGAAAAAATCAACTAAAAGTACCTTTCTACTCAAAAGGGATAATGATGGGCCTGATGAAGAGGATGACTATGCTGGAAGCAGTGAAGTGTTATTCATGGCGTTCACAAATGATGATGATTCCGAAAAAGAAGAAGGAAATATAGATGAATTACTAATGAGTGCTACTGAAGAAAATGAGATATTAACGAAGAAGATCATTTCTCTCAAACTATAAAAGGAAGAAGCAAAAAGGAAGGAAGAATTATTTAACAACAAACATAAAGAAAGAGAAGAAATATGCGAGAAACGTGAAGCTGAAATTCTCTCTAAGGAAAGATTTGAATCAAGTAAATAAGAGTTGGCAAAGTTCTCAAACTCTTGGATACCATCCTTAATACTCAAAGACCTCAACATGTTAAGACCAGAATTGGTTTCAAAGGTGAATCATCAAGTTCAAAGAAGAATGCCAATGAAGAAATCCAAAGAAGTTATGCTGACATTCTTTGCAATCCTCCAAATGAAGAGAAGTCATTCCACCTAGAACAAAGATCCACCTACAGGCTACAACAACCCAAAGAATGAAAGAAAGCTATCTCCACGAAAGAATATTGCATCAAGTCAAGGCTATCCAAACAGGTACCAAACTATCTTTCTTGGTTATTGTTTTTACTGTAAAAATTTTGGTCATCAAGCTAAGCATTGCAAGGCTTATAAGGATAATAGCTCAAGGAGATATAAGACCAATTATCAAAATAAGCCGCTTGGCTCAAAAGAAAAAGGTCAAATCAAAACCTATAATTCATTTGATCCTTTGGCCAAGTATGATCGCATATGTTCAAAATGCAATGATTTAGATCATGATGCACAAAATTGTCCACTTATGTCAAAAAGGGAAGAGTTGAAAAAGGAGGAAACCACTACAGATAAATGTGGTCTAGCTTTATGTGCACAAAGTAGTGAAAATCAGTGGTTTGTGGATAGTGGATGTTCAAGACACATGACAGGTGACCTAAAGAAGTTTATCTCACTAAACAAAAAGGATGGAAATGTATCCTTTGGAAGTGGATCTGCCAAAATTGCAGGAAAAGGGATAGTTGATCTTATTAACGGAAAGGGAAAAGCACAAAACACACTATTGTTAGAAGGGCTCAAACACAATCTTCTAAGCATTAACCAGATTTGTGACCAAGGACATAATGTCATCATCAGTACTATAGATTGTGAGATAAGAAAATCCTCTTTAGGAGAACTTGTGGTAAAAGAAGTAAGAACACCAGATAACATATACATTTTGAGTAAAATTCAAGAAGAAAAATGCTATATAAGTCAAAGAGATGAAAGTTGGTTATGGCACAAGCAACTGGGACATCTAAACTTTGACAACTTGGTTAAAATCAGCAAAACAAGTGCAGTAAGAGACATTCCAAAAATTCTAAAGCCGAAACAGGTTGCGTGTGGCCCATGTCAACATGGAAAGCAAACTAGAACTTGCTTCAAGACTAAGAATTCTCAACATCAAAGCCTTTGGAGATCATACATGCAGATTTATATGGACCAACCAGAACTCCAGCTCTACAAGGAGATAGGTACTTTGCTCTATTTGTAGATGACTATACTAGAATGATGTGGGTATTCTTTATAAAATTTAAATCCGAAGCTCTTGAATGTTTTAAGAATTTTAAAGCTCTTGTGGAAAATGAAAAAGAATCAAAAATCAAGTGTCTTAGAACAGATATAGGAGGAGAATTTACTTCAAAGGAGTTCAATGATTTCTGTAAAATACATGGAATCAAAAGAGAACTTCCTGTAGCTAGTACTCCTAAACAAAATGGAGTAGTGGAAAGAAGAAACAGAATTGTGCAAGAAATGGCGAGAACAATGTTACTAGCAGTTGATTTGCAAACCAAGTTTTGGAGGGAAGCAGTTGGGGTAGAACTATTTACCTTGAATAGAGCCCAACTAAGACCAAACAATGAGAAGACTCGTATGAATTATGGAAAGGAAGCCCTGCTTCAGTAAAATATTTTAGAATTTTTTAAAGTAAATGCTTTATGAAGAAATAAGGCAAGGCTTGTTTGCAAAGGATACTCACAAATTGAAGGAATTGACTTTGAAAAAGCTTTTGCCTCGGTAGCTCAATTGGAAGCTATAAGAATGTTCTTGGCATTTCCCTGTTCAAAAGGTTTCAAAGTTTATCAAATGGACGTGAAATCAGCATTTCTTAACGATGATCTAAAGGAAGAAGTCTACATGGAGCAACTGGAAGGGTTTGATCTAGCAAAAGGAAAATATTTCGTTTGTAAATTAAAAAAAGCATTATATGGATTAAAACAAGCTCCTAGAGCTTGGTACACAAGATTGGATCATTATCTACAACAAGGGTTCAAAAAGGGGGTGCCTAGAAGAAATCTCTACACGAAGATAGACAAGGATAAATTACTAATCACCCTTGTATATGTTGATGATCTGATTTGTGCGAGCAACAATGATGAGATGAGTCATGAATTTGCTCAAAACATGTCTAAGGAATTTGAAATGTCTATGATTGGTGAACTGTCTTACTTCCTTGGACTACAAGTAATTCAAACTAAAGCAGGTATGTTCATATCCCAAAGAAAATATCTTAAAGACATGCTTAAAAGATATGAGATGGAAGAATGTGTTGTTATGAGCACACCAATGACTACAGATTGCAAATTAAGCAAAGATGATGAATCCCCTTCGGTAGACGCAACTCTTTACAGATCAATAATTGGAGCTCTTCCATACTTAACTGCTTCACGACCCGATATTATGCAAGCAGTAGGAATGGTGGCAAGATTTCAATCAGCTCCTAAGGAATCACATTTGATGGTTGTTAGAAGAATTCTCAGGTATTTGAAAGGTACTCCTAATTTTGGCCTATGGTATCCCAAAAGCACAACTCTTACTTTGACAGCTTACACCGATGTTGATTGGGCTGGAAGCATAGATGATCGAAAAAGTACTAGCAGAAATGCATTCTTCATGGGAGACTGTCTTGTATCTTGGCTCAACAAAAAACAACCATCTATGTCTCTCTCCACGATTGAAGTTGAATACATAGTTGTTGCAGATTGTTGTACTCAAATATTGTGGATGAAGGACGCTCTGAAATATGTCAACATAGAAACTAATCAACCAATCACTATCTATTGGAACAACACCAGTGCCATCAATCTTTCAAAGAATATGGTAATGCACTCGAAGACAAAACATATTCCAATCAAATACCCTTTTCTCCGATAACAAGTTGCATAAAAGAATGTCAAATTGGAATACGTTAATACAAAGGAACAAATTGCAGATCTTTTCACAAAACCCCTACCACGAGAAGCATTTGATGTCAATATGAGCACTAATGAAGATAATGATGCATGGACGATTGTTGAAGCCCTAGCCTTGTTGAAGATGCTCTAAATGAAGAACACACTTGGAGCCCTAAAAAAGAAGCCCTAGCATATGATGAATCCCTAAAAACTGCCATGAATAAAATAATGATGACAATTCTCAAATATAATTTTCTTGATGGAAAAATGACCTCACTTAAGGATGAAATTGGCACCGGCTTGTAGAGGACATTTTCCCCTTTCCAACGAGCCCTTACTCGCCTTCTAACTCCTCTTAGATTGACAGAAAATGAATTTACAAGTTGGAAAATAATAATTTCTAAACCTAGCCAACATGAGCCTACTTGTGCAAGTCGACCTCACCTTAAAGGGACGTGTTTGTTCGTTGAAGACCAAAACTAGTATAAATACAAGTTCGAACTCCTCATTCCCATCATCAAATTCGATGAAGAACATTACAAGAAGACAAAAAGGTGAAGTGTTCACATCTCATGAACCAAAGAGGCCGAGAAGTAGAAAATTATCGTTTGGGCATACTTCTGTGATTGGGTTATCATTTAAAATCTCAAGAAGCAGACTTTGAAGCTCTAGTAGACTTGTGACATTAAACTCAGCTTGTTGAACATACTTACCTCGAACCTGTACTGAAGAACCTCAGACTTGTGAAGGCCCAAATTTACATCAAACCTCGGACATATAGCTTACCATCAGTACCTCGGACTTGTAAGAAATTGTTGAACTGTGAAGAGACTCAAACTTGTGGTAATAAGACACAGTACCTTGGACCTAAAGTTGGACAACTGCCTGTGTAAGACTGAAAAACAATCTTGTGGAAGAATTGACATAACTCGGACCTATTTTATTTGCCTAGAAACTCGGACTGTCGTCCTATTTGTGGTACATCAAACCTGTGATCACAAACAAAGGCTCGAATTAGTAGCACAATGAACTAGGGAAGAAGTACAGTAACTCAGAACTATAGTAACCAACACTCCGACCTGTGGTGGTACTTGCAAGCCTATGATACGTTGGACAGGTGTGAACAGTTACAACTCAGACCCTGAATGACAGTTGAGACAGACCACACCTCGAAATTGTAGAAGGATTGTAGACCTATCTATCTCGGATTTGTGGGCAATGATATTTGGGTGGCTCAGACTTGTGTGAAGGCTACAAAAGCTCGAACCATTGATCAACATCGTTTGGAGCAGTGAAGTATTTGGAACTCTTGGAGAGTGGGCAAATTGGAAGTCTAGAGCAATTGGTTGACTATTGATGTAAGTCATTTCTACATTCTGATTGTTAAAAGTTGAAGGATTGGAGCCTCTTAAATACAAGGTTGGAGCCTTGAGGAAGATAGGGTTGGAGCCTCGTAAAACCCAAGTTGGAGCTTGGAAACAGGTTGGAGCCTAGTGGATTGAAGGGTTGGAGCCCTCAACATTATTGTACTCAATCTATTGTAAAAAGAGGATTGGTGTCCTCATTTGTTCTTAATAAAATTCTTATTATTTACTTTCTGGTTGTAATTGTGAAAAATCTTAACTGGCATTAATTATAACAATTGAATGAAATATTGATTCACCCCCCTCTCAGTATTTCAACAGGGGGGGCATCAAGGTCCCTAACATAGGAGTCACCATCTCTAGAGTCTAAAATTACAAAATATGAAAATAATTCTGTTAGCGTTTGAAATTTCACCTCAGGCTGAGAAAGGCAAATCTCAAAGCTACATCAAACCATTCGCCTCGTAGCTAGCCCTACGGGGCAGGAGAAGGCTCTCTCCGGTCTCTCTCGAAAAATCTTCAATGGATGAGAAGACCAATAAGGTAACACTGATATTAGGCTAGTAAACTGATTAGAAGGATTGATTTTGAAATTTTTGGGTTTTTGGTTGCAAATTGAGGAAGTGGCAATTTTGGGTGCGGGGATTTGACACAGTTTCTGTAGGGGGTTCTTTGGGGCGAGATAGGAGACAGTAGCTGAGGTGAATGGATGAGAAAGACAGGTGAGGAGCTAAGGAGGGCAAACAATAACTTTGAATCCTCCCTAAACAGTAGAAAACATTGAAACTAAACAAACTTAAAAGCAGAGCATGACAGTCATGAATTCTTACTTGAACACTTCGTTTGTTTAATATGCAAAAGGAAAAGAAAGGAAATGATTCACATAACACACTTACAGGTACATAGAGAAACACACCATCAATACATGTAACCACAAGAATCCCAAAAAGGACTGCAAAACCCTGGTCTTCCTTAGCCAAAAATTACAGAGATACAGTGAAATAATACAATGATAGCTTCTCCCTCAAGAGTCCAACCATGAAAATGAGTATGAAAGTACATAATATAGATGATCTAACCTCTTTCCCTGCCTCCATGGGTTGAGCTCACTATCCTAGGAGCTGTTT
>APFE030359032.1:44239-63523 GCA_000404065.3 Pinus taeda
TGAGAAGGCTCTCTCGGGTCAGATTCGGTAGATTTTTCAATATGATAAGCTGACCAATTAGGATCAAAGATATTAGGCTAGTAAATTGATAAGGGGGGTTGATTTAAAGATTTTTGGTTTTTTGGTGGCAATTGGAGGGAATGCAATTCAGGGTGCGGGGATTGAGCACAGTTTTTGCAGGGGAATCTTTGGGGCAAGGTAGGAGTGAGCGCTGATGCCTTAATCTGAGATGGATGATCAGGGATGATAGAGAAGGAGCTAAAGAGGGAAAACAACCATTTGAATCCTCTCTAGATAGCAGAAAACATAAAATTTAAGCAAAATTGAAAGCTGAGCATGTCAAAGCATGTATTCAAACTTTACCACTTCATCTCTCCAAATAGAAGCAAAAGAGAGATGTAGAATACATAAACAAACTTACAAGAACATGTAGAGAACACACCATCAACACTACAATCCACAAGAATCCACAAGGATGTCTGCAAAACCCTGGCCTTCTTCCTCTTAAAATTGCAAAGATAGATGTACAATATACAATGAAAACTTTCTCCCTCAAGAGTCCAACCTTCCAACCTGTGAAAATGACTAAGAAAACACATAATATAGGCAAGCTAACCTCTTCCCTTGCCTCTAGGGGTCGATCTCATCCTTCTAGGAGCAGTTTGAACTAATTCCAAACTAAGCACTAGATAATAGGCCAGCTCAACCACTTGCCTCTATTACCTAGGAAACTGATTCATGCATTAATTATTCACTTTTTACATCAAGGAAGCTTCTAGAAGGGTAAAGAGAGATAAAATCTATCAGCGTGCCATGAAAATATTACATTCATCCATCATCTACGAGTAAAAATGGTCAACCATAGTCAAAACAGAGTTTTATGACAAAAGAGGTCAATTCTGGCAAAGCTGGCTCTCACTGCCGCGCCCCCTGTGGTTTGAGTTGCGCCCCTTTGCTGCAACTTTTGAGTGGGTTCTACTGGTCCAAATCAGGTGCAAGATGGCTCATTGGAAAGCTTGATCTGGCTAATTTCCATCCCAAGTGGAATTTCTGAATTTGGAGTTGTTTTTCCCCCTCAAAAACCATTTTTCCCAAGGTCACTTTCTGCAACTCAAAAAGTGGGCAGAAAGTCATTTTTTTGATGTATTTTGAGTTTTTGGAGGCTCAAATCTCAAAATCAGGCTTCTCCCAAGTATTGGTAATTCTTCTCTTTGCATGCCCTTTCCAAAAATTCCAAGTTTTCAAAATTCCGAGCACTCCTCCAAAATAGTCGCGCTTGGAACGCGACCATTCAAATGGCCAAAACCTGTAAATTGCACAAAAAATTCACAAATGACAAAATTTTCTCCAAATTTCTTGAAATTTGGGCTGGGAGTCCCCAATGAAGTATCATGCTCAGCCAAATAGGCTTTGGCCAAATTTGGAGTGGATCAGGCGTTTTCTTTCGTTTTTGTGTTTTGGCCAACCGTCCTTGGAGCACCTTCGTTCTCGCCGATATTTTTCACATTTCTCTCAAACCATGACACCTGTGTAAAACGTGAAGGAGGTTTTTCTTCCTTGGCATGTGGTGGACAAAACCCTCTCTCAGTTTTCCAAAATTCATCTTTAACTGCTCTGAAACATCATTTGAGTGAAACTTGCCCCAATGTGTGAAACAAGGAATTTTGTCGAAATGAAACGAAATGAAGGGGATAGGGGGCTTCTAAATTCTTGGGGAAATTTTTTGGAGTAGGGAGGGATTTTAGGAAGCAGGGGAAAGTGGAATCTCAGAGATTGAGTGAGGGGAAGGGATCCAAAAGGGCAAAACACAGGCCCAACCTAGAAAATTGCCAAGTTGTAGCTAGAAACTAGGGTTTGTGGAAAAATGAGGAATTTGGCGGATTTAAGGGATGGGAAGTGTTTTATAAGGTACTTTAAGGATAGGGGAAGGTGTATGAACATCAGGATATGAGTTTTGCTGATGATTTGGCTGCCCAAGAGAAATTTCCTTCAAAACCCTAGGAGAGGGAAATGAACTTGCCAAGGCACAACTGAAGCATGAACAAGATGTAAATGACTCATTAGACACTAACATGATAATGAAAACCCTATGAATGATGATAGACTCAGCTGAATAGTGACCGAGATTGGCATTTGGGCAACTTTAAGGAGTTAAAACAAACCCTAGACCTAAAGCCTAGTGACCAAATTTTGTTTGAAGACTCTTTGAAATGACAAAATTTGACCTTAACACTCTGAAACCACTTTGTAAGAGCATATTTGATCACTGGAGGAAGGCTGGAAACACTGACACTAACAGGCACAACTTGTGTCTTGGTTACATTGGTCCGAGAATGGAAGTCGCACATATAGTAGAGGACATACATCACAAAGATTTCGTATGTCAATGATCTCTAAGCTCGTGTCAAATATTTCTACATTGTTTTGGATTGTGAGATCAAGGCATTGTGAAGCATGTCCTTGAAGATCGGTCCTTGCAAAAAGACATAAGGAAGCAAGATGATGATAAGCATGATGGAAAGAGGAAATTATAAGGACCCTGATGTACATGATGTTGAAGCTTCTAGCTGATGAGTTCATTCCATAAACATATTTATTGAAAAATAAAGGAGAACCTTGTTGCAGTATGGAGATAAAACATGCAAAGGAATTTAGTGGGAGATGTCATGATCTGAAAAGATATGTATTTTTGTGCTTTGTTTTTATTTTTAAATCATTACTAATGATGTGGAATTCTTATGATGATAGATTCCTTGATAATGATATGATGATGATGTGGACTCTTTGATGACGTGAAAGAATGACTAGACTCAAGAGGACTAAGATTAAGAGGGAGCTGATGTAGGCTTGTTAATAATGTGAACTCATGATGTGGACTCATTGATGATGATAAATATGATGAGGACTCATTGATGATAATATTAATGATGTGGATTCATGATGACGAAAGGAACTCTTTGGTGATGACATGGATTTGTTGATGACATGAACTCGGTGACGATGAATTGGACTGGACTCCTTGATGATGATGATAACATGGACTCGTTGATAACATGGACTCGTTGAAGACATGGATTCGTTGATGACATGGACTCGTTGAAGACATGGACTCATTGATGATGTTAATGATGATAATGTAGACTCGTTGATGACATGGACTCGTTGATGATGTTAATAATGATAATGTGGACTCGATGATGATGTAGACTCCTTGATTATGACAATGATGTAGACTCGATGATAAATGTGGATTCCTTGGTGACATGAACTTGATTAACTTCTTCTTTCCTTTATTATTATTAGTGTTCTTTGTCATCAAACAGCTACCAAATCATAAAGAACAATGATACAATAGGACACAAGATATAGGCAATCAGCTAGGGCCAAAGCCTCTCCAATTGAGAGGAAAACCCACCAGAATCCTTCTCTTCTTATAACATTTCAATTGACGAATTCCAACACCTAGGACCCTTGAACAAGACCCTCCAAGACCAAGTCATCCTTCCTTCTTGATGAGCTTTCCTTACACAGCTTCCAACAACAAATTTCGACCTTCCAGCAACTTCAACCCCAACAAAAATTTCTACAACTTTGACCTCGATGCATCGTCGACCTAGCAACTTCACAACTTTGACCTCGATGCATCGTCGACCTAGCAACTTCACAACTTCGACTTTCACAACTACAACCTAGAAGCAGCTTCATAGCTTCAACCTTGCAGCGTCACAACTTCGACCTCGCAGCTTCATAATTTCGTCCTGCCCAATAATTGTAAAAACCCTAACAAGAGAGAGAGAGAGAGGCCCAAAACTTCGAACTTGTTCTTCATCTCATTCGTCGTTTTCCAGCGTCTATCTTGTGGAGATCGAACTTGCTTGAGTGAGTGTGCAAATGAGGTCGAATTCCTTCTTATTTATAAGCTTGTGAGGGGTACGAACTGTTATCTTGAGGTCGACTTGTCCCTTCATGTAGGCCGACTTGATCTTTGTCCCATGATGAGGTCTTAGAGGGTCTTTTGATTCTATTTTGACTCAATAATTTTTTCTTTACAATACGTAACATGCCCAAATGGGTCTTCAATGACTCAATTAACTTTATGACACACCTAGAAGCACTCAATGGGTGCTTGAACTAAAAATAAATTTACCTTGAGCATGAAACCCATGCCTCAAGAACACAAATAATAATTTTTTTCCTTTTCATTAAATACATAAAATCACAATTACATATGCCATTATGAAGACCAAACCTAGTTACATATTTCAACACTTCCTCTTAACTAGGGAGGTATTCATAATCCATACAAGGTACTTGGACATTCTTAAACTGAAGAAGTCTCATAAGAAGAGTCGAATTGATAACCCATCTATATAGCATCATATCATCTAAAATTGTCATATAGCAAGGCTTTGACTAACAGCTCTATCTCTCCAGAAGATCAAAGCACAATGTTGGCGAGACCAACGATTTATAGACACCCTCATCATTGCCTCTTTAGGAACATACCCCACCTGGGTTTTCTCAGATATGTTCCACCATGGTCCATGACCATTCTTATCTTGGATTCCCAATCCTCAAAGAATATCAGCCCTCTACGACTACTCTTATCTTGGATGCCCTACCACATCCTCAAAGAGTAACAGATGTCAGATGCTTACCCAATCCTCCATTCTATCTTCCCAAGTGAAGACAAGAATGATGTGTCTATCTCTCCCTCTCAACTAGGGAGGATATGGCCATTCCAATGAAGGAATCCGTTCATTCCTATAAAAGGAATGTACCCAAGCTCCCTCTTAATCATGGACTTGACCAAGCTCCCTCTTAATCATGGACTTGACCAAGCTCCCTCTTGACCAGGGACTTGCTTCCAGCAGCTCTTTAGGTGGATATCATGGGACAATTAGCTGCTTGAAGAGCTCCTCCTTTAGATGTCATTATCTTCTTTTTCTTTATTCAAGAGTCTTCATCTTTTTGGGACTTCTTCGTAGGGCATCGACCATCCATCACTTTCATTCATGAATCATGTCAGTGATGTCATCCTTTCTTTCATTGGAAAGCAATCCATTAGTCCATATTTGGCCTTTCTTTTATACCTTGCTACCTTCTTCGCATCATGTTTTCTTCAGGATCTTTCATCCTACCACATGAGTGTCAATTGTTGATGACATCTACAGCTCTTCCCTTGGTAGCCCTGTATTAGCCCATCCAAATGATGTTCAAAAATAGAAAAATGAACATTAAATCAAAAATACCTTTGTGATGGTATTTCATCATGACATCTCCTTGTTTGCATTAGCATCCTGCATATATATTGACACATCTCCAAAAAAGATATACAACGACAAGGGTCTATTTCTTTTTCAAACTTTATTAGGATCTTCATATCTTTCCCATGGAAATATCATAGTCAAATCTTATAGTCCTTGGATGTTGATTGCCTTGTCCATAGTTGCATTTTTTTATGACCTCTTCCTTTCTTTTATTCACACATTTCCTCCCAGAAACTTCCAATCATAGTTCCTTTGTTTTTGTCAACCATCTCATATTTGATATGAGGACATATTATGTTGATTTCATCTAGTCAATGTGTGAACCATGCCTTCATGCATCCTTTCATAGGAGGAGATCCTTTTTTTTATCATGCTCTTGAGGTAGAGCACTCATTCATGATATCTACAACCATATGACATGAATCTATTTTACCAAGTATAAGCATACATACCACATGAATCCCATACAAGTCAGAATTCCCGGCGAGACACTTTCTTCTTCCAGAAGGTGAACCTTCCAATGAAGATTCCAACAGATGATCTTGATCATCCTCATCTTGCAAATACTCCTCTTTGAATGATGTATGATGAGCTCTATACTAGATGACTTTCTTTTTCCCATAAGTACTACTTATGCTTCTAATGAGGTTACCAAGAGCTACATCCTTCTATAGGTGACAGCGATACACTTCTATTTCAGCTATCTTTCATGCTTCTTTATGATGATGTCACGAGCTCTTGGTTTCAATTGTATGTTTCTATGATGACATTTCCTAACATGATGCACCCTATCATGCTTCTAATGATGCCTATCATGCTTCTAAGAACTAGGTGAGGAAGACTATCTCAATCATAGTAGAGATCTTTTACTTCCTCCTTCTAGGATTTCTTCTTTTCAGCTTCTTCCCTTCCTCTTTTGTTGTTGTCCTTCTTGAGCTTTGGACAATCTCTCTTGTAGTGTCCATATTCATGACAACCATAGCATTGAACCTTCAACGTTTTCATCTTCTTTTTCTGAGGAGCAGGCTCTCCAAACTTCCCTTTTCTTCTAGCCATGGCAGCAAATGCTTGAGCTTGCTCGCTTGATTCTGCAACGATTTTTGCTTTCAACCTGGTTTCTTCGATTTTGTATAATGACCATAGTTCATTGAATGGAGTAGCTTCCTTCTTCCCATAAATGCTTCATGTGAAGTTGCCCCATTCCTCTGGTAGTGCATTGAGCACTATGTTAGTAATTTCCTTGTCAGACATTATTTCTCCCAACTCTTAGAGTTGGTCTCTTATTTATGACACCCTCATAAAGTATGAGGCTATTCTTTCTTCCTTTGATATCTTCATCTTGTAGAGCTTGAGCTTCTTCTTTCGGCGGTTCGACAATTAAAGCCTAAACATGACCAACGACTTCATTTTCTATGAGGATCAAATCTATCCTCTTCTTCCATTCAAGAAAGTTTGAAGGCCCAACCAATTTGTTGCTTTCCTTGCAATATGAAGTCATTTTGACATATTTGATTATAGATATAAAAATGCTTACTTGTCAAGTGAAGATACTCCTAGATGATTAAATATTCAACTTGATGTCTTCTTGATTTTGATGATGATGTAGATAATAGAAGATGCCTTCTTGGTGAAGATGTCTTTCTTCAAAAATGATCCTTGGCTCAAAGAGAGATCACATTGATTCCTTGATGATAATGACAACGCTTTTTCCTGCTTCAAGTCAACGCTAGTCAAACTTGTTTCACAACCTCAAATTTTCGCCCCTTCTTCAAAATTTTGGCTTGCTATAGGAGGTTAGCAATTTTGACCTTTTCTGTAGAAACCCTAGGTCACATGTGTGGCTGGAATATGGATAGATTTGCCTCCTTTTCACTTTGCTTGACCTTGACTCCTCTTGAAAATTCGGCTTGCTAAATAGTCCTTTGACCCAAATTTTGGCTCCTTTTAGTGACTGCAATTTTCGGCTTTCACTACCACAAATGATGCCCTAACCTTCGCACATGTGGAGGATAATTAGCCCAAAACAGATCAGAAAATGCTTCGCTCTTCTTTATTCTTCCTTTGTTGGGTATTAGATTCCTTTCTCTTCCTTGATCGAACTCTTCTTGATGATTGATGCTCTTGATGTTTCCAAGATGATTTATTCATACTTCAACCCTTGAGTATCCTTCTTTGTGTTGCCCTTCCTTGATGTAATCACCTTATCTTTGATACCATGTTGAGAAATTTAGGGCAGCGATAGTAGGTGATTTCTCTTACTTTGATAATTGTTTGTGATGTATTTTTACTTTACTTGATTAACTTCTTCTTTCCTTTATTATTATTAGTGTTCTCTATCATCAAATAGCTACCAAATCATAAAGAACAATGAGACAATAGGACACAAGATATAGGTGATCAACTAGGACCAAAACCTCTTCAATTGACAGGAAAACCCACCAAAATCCTTCGCTTCTTATAGAACTTCAATTGATGAATTCCAAGACCTATGACCTTTGACCAAGACCCTCCAAGATCAAGTCATCCTTCCTTCTTGATGAGCTTTCCTTACACAACTCCCAGCAACAAACTTTGACCACAGCAACAATTTTTGCAACTTTGACCTTGATGCAGCTTCGACCTAGCAGCTTCACGACTTCAACTTTCACAACTTCGACCTAGAAGCAGCTTCGTAGCTTCGACCTTGCAACTTCACAACTTTGATGCAGCTTCAAAACTTCGTCTTGCCCAGTACCTGTAGAAACCCTAACAAAAGAGAGAGAGAGAGAGGCCCAAAACTTCAAACTTGGTCTTCTTCTCCTTCTTCGTCCTTTTTCAACTTCTATCTTATGGAGATCGAACTTGCTTGAGTGAGTGTGCAAATGAGGTCGAATTCCTTCTTATTTATAGGCTTGTGAGGGGTACGAATTGTTATCGTGAGGCCGACTTGTCCCTTCATGTAGATCGACTTGATCTTTGTGCCACGATGAGGTCTTGGAGGGTTTTTTGACTCTATTTTGACAAAATAATTTTTTCTTTACAATATGTAACATGTCCAAATGGGTCTTCAATGACTCAATTGACTTTATGACAAACCTGAAAGCACTCAATGGGTGCTTGACCTAAAAATAAATTTCCCTTGAGCATGAAACCCATGCCTCAAGAACACAAATAATAAATTTATTTTTCTCTTTTCATTAAATACATAAAATCACAATTACATATGTCAGTATGAAGACCAAACCTAGTTACATATTTCAACATTAATGATGTGGACTTCTAAATGATGAGAACCCTTTGAGGATGGTATGGGCTCCTTGATGATGTAATGAAATTGACTCGATTTGAGAAGGCTAAGATCAAGAGGGAGTTGAAACACTCTAAAATGATAAGTATTATCTTGATTTTTTCTATTGATTATTTCAATATGAGTCTCTTGGCTTGCTTTGTTGTTCTTGTTCTTCCATAGCCTCCAAGTGAGGATCGCAGGTACATAATGGAGACTGTCAAGGTGTGGCAATCGTTGGAAATGACGGAAGAACAATGTGACAAAAGAACTTGTGATAGGCTCTGTACTCAGTGAGAGCAGACAAGATCAAGGAAATTTCTATAAAGATGACTAGAAGTTTTGAAGATCGATGTTGGTCTAGATATACTAAAGATGAGCCTGTGACAAAGAATCTCCTTGAAGAAGGAGCACTAACTACATAGCATCATATTATGGACCATCCCCTGTAGATTGTATGTCGTGAGACCGTGTGGTCCGGGAGATGTATTCTTGATTCCTCCTGCAGGTTGTGTCGTGAGACCATGTGGTAAGGGAGATGTATTGTTGATTCCTCTTATAGGTTGTGCGTCATGAGACCGTGTTGTCCGGGAGATGTATTGTTGATTCCTCCTGTAGGTTGTGTCATGCAACTGTGCGGTCCGAGAGATGTATCGTTGATTCCTCCTATAGGTTGTGTGTTGTGAGACCGTGCGGTCCGGGAGATGTATTGTTGATTCCTCCTAAAGGTTGTGTGCCATGAGACTGTGTGGTCCAAGGGATGTATTGTTGATTCCTCCTAAAGGTTGTGTGTCATGAGAGTATGCGGTCCAAGAGATGTATTGTTGATTCCTCCTGTAGGCTGTGTGTCGTGAGACCTTGTGGTCAGGGAGATGTATTGTTAGTTCCTCCCTTAAGCTATGTGTTGTGAGAAGTCTTGGTTGGGGAGATGATTTGAGATGGATGCTATGTATCTTTCCTTATGATGAGATTGGTGATCTCTCCCTTAGGTTGTGGGCTGTGAGACCTATAATTGGTCGGGGATATTGATCATGATAGAGAGAGAGAGATTTGTATTTGTGATCTCTTCCTTAGGTTGTGCGCTGTGAGACCTATGATTGGTCGGAAAGATTGACCTTGAGAGATAGAATGAAAAGTACCTCCCTGGCTAAGAGGGAGTGTTGGAAAATATGGCAGCCATGGTCGGTATTTTCCTATGTTACCGGATCCGACAGCGAAAGAGGGTAGATTGACGGATCTGTGGATCTGATCTGGATCTGGATCCAGATCCGCCCGAATACAGCAAAAAAACGGCACCTGGCGGATCAGCGTTGCATGGAAACGAATCTTCGTTTCAGATGCGGATCCATACGGTAACTCACCCCCCGTCGCCAGAAACACCCGAATGAAAAATGGGAAATCCCAGCGAAAAGTGGAAATTGGAAATCGCGACGAAAATTGGAAATGAGAAGTTAGGTTTGGTAAGTTAAGTTTTATGCTGGCAGCTAACTTTAAAAAGAGGAGTCCCTATTTGTCTCGACAGGCGGAACAGTATGCAATGAATTCATTTTCGGTTTTTAACTTTCTTGTGCAGTGAACTCGTTGTCGCAGTCGCAGTTTACAGTGAATTCATTTATGGTTTGTCGCAGGCACAAAACTCGTTTATGGTTTGTCGCAGGCACAGTGAAGTTTGGAACTTTGGCATTTGAACTTTGGCGTGACGGCGACATATTTCCGAGTGAACAAGCGTGCGTTTGGTCGGTTATCCGCTGAATTAAATCACGACTTTGGCCAGCATTTCCTTCGATGTTTAGCTCGACTAACCAAGGTAGGATTCTGAGCGTGGAATTCTGCAATTTTTAATTTTAACTTTTTTGGTATCGTATATATTTTTTTGGTATCGTATTTTTCAATTTTTGGTATCGTATCTATCATATATATATTTTTTGGTAATGTATCTATGTAATATTATAATTTATTTGTATATATGCGTTGCCTTTGTATGGTTCTTCTAGCTTGTGTTGGGCAGTAAACAAGTTAATCTCAGCCATAGAAATTATACACAGTCACTGTTATAGTCCTGAGTTTTGCAAGCAAGTTGTTAAAACTTAAAAGGACAAGTTTATCATTATGTCTTGTAATGCCCATCAGGCTGTTATGAAGGTCAAACTTCCATTTGATTTATGTTGTAGAGTCTAGATTGATGGAAAAGGCATATGCCCTTATTTATAATTTTATTGGAAGTATATTTATTATCATTATATCATGACCTTATTTATAATATCATATCATGTGCTATATGAAGTGTATTTTAATTTTTAATTGTGTATTGACGATAATATTAATAATTTAATATATTATAATTTGAATTGTATATGCAGTAAGGTATCCCCTATAGACCATTATCACTATGGAACCATCACAACATGGGCAGAGTGAAGGGGAAATCATCAAAACAAATTCAAAATCTCCTCTATGGCCAATGTGTGGAGATTATTGGAAAAAATCTCAGCGCTGGTTCATTTAAATGGAAGTGCAATGAATGCCAGGATATCAAAAATGGCTCATATACTAAAGTGAAGGCACATTTCACTGGTCAAACTAACACAAGGGTGCAAGTATGCACCGGGCCAAAACATGCAAATGGAAAACCTGTCCAAAGTTTGATTCCTGGAAAAATGAAATTCTATGCATCTTTGCAAGAAGCTGTTGATAGGAAGCTTGCTAAGGAAAACACCCTGTGCAAAGCTCTACAACTAGGCCTCCATTGCCATCTAGGTCTGTTGCCACAACTAATAAAAGGCCCACTCTAGGCCCTCTTGAAGCAGATTTCATTAATCGATGAACATGTAGCTCATTGCATCTATGCAAATGGGCTAGCATGCAATTTGGTGCGTTCCCCTTATTGGCAACAAATGATTAAGGTTATTAATGAAGCGCCAAAATGGTACAAAAGCCCTGGATATGAAAAGGTCCGCACTACTTTGTTAGCATCAGAGAAACAATCCGTGGATAGACAGCTACAGGCAATCCGGGATACATGGGCAGAAACAGGTGAGTCCATCATTTCTAATGGATGGAGAGACCAAAGAAACCATCCATTAATTAATGTTGTTGCAGTATGCCCTCAAGGGGCAATGTTTATGAAGGTTGTTGATTACAGTGAAATAGAGAAAGATGCATCTTTCATATCCACAATTCTTATTGATGCAATAGAAAGTGTGGGGCCACATAATGTTGTCCAAGTCATTACGAACAACGCACAGGTTTGTAAAGCTGCAGGTTTGATTATGGAGGGTCGATATGATCACATCTTTTGGACTCCATGTGCAGTACATTCATTAAACCTTATGCTTGCCAAGATTGGTGAGATTGAATGGATTAATGAAATATATGTAGACTCAAAAGAAATCCAAATGTTCATAACAAATCATTCAATGTCCCAAGCCATTTATCAGGGTTTTGCAAAGTTGGAGCTACTGAAGGTAATTTTTTTTTAATCAATATTATTTGTATTGGAAATTCTTATTTTTAATTACAAATTTATATATGATTTCTCATTTGAGATTTGACTTTTTGAAACTTGTAGGTTGTTGAAACTCGTTTTGCCTCCCACACTCTTGTCATAAAGAAATTTGTGGAGGTGAGACAAGCACTACAAGCAATGGTCATTGACCCTCTTTGGGAATCATGGAGGACTTCCACTTCTAATATAGGGCAAAAAATCAAGTCCATCATTTTTTATGATGCATGGAGGGACAAGGTCCAATACCTTCTACAGTTCACTGAACCAATCTTGACCATGATCAGGGCATTTGATACAGATACACCTTGCTTGGGGGAAGTTTATGAAAACATTGATAGTATGTTGAAGAGGATAACGGAAATTATCAGGGCAAGTGAAAATGACTCTTATGAAACATTCTATTATTTAGTTAAGGACATAGTTACAAAAAGGTGGAACAAAATGACCACACCATTACACCTTTTAGCACAGGCATTGCACCCTAAATAGTATCATTCTAAAATTTTGTCTTTACCTAGTAGAACAACACCAAACAAAGATTCTGAAGTGATACAAGGATACAAAACAACTTTGAGGAAAACTTATAGAGATATAGGAGTTGCAATGAAAGTGCCAAGAATTTGGAGGCTTTGTACAGTTTATTGTTAACTTTTTAGATGCAGTACCTATGGATGATCGAGGGCATCTTGATCCTATTACTTGGTGGGGCTTCCATGGGGGGTAGCATTCATCTATCTACTCTAGCCACCAGGTTGTTATCACAGGTTGCTAGTTCCTCATCAACTGAGAGGAATTGGAGTACATATGGCTTCATCCATTCAGTGAAGCAAAACAGGCTAGGAGCGGCAAAGGCTGAGGATCTTGTTTATGTTCATTCCAACCTCCTTCTTCTATCACATGTTGAACCAGAGTATAAAAAAGGTCCGAGCAAGATGTGGGATGTGGAGCCTAAGATCTGCGACTTGAACCTAACACTGAATGACATGACTTACCTCAACCTACTTGAGGATATTGTTCCACCACCAGTCCAGACTCCAACCTATTGATGCAACTTCCTACATTCCAGGACCCCCATCATCTATTCATGATGTAGAGTTGCAATATGCAGAAGATATAGATCCATTTGAGGATATGTAAATGTATTTACTATTATCATTTATGATATTATGATCCTTTTTGTTACTTTGTGTGAGGGAGGATGCATCATTTCAATGTTTCAATCTTCATATTTATCATTTAGTGTTCTAAAAGTGTTTGATGGTTTCATGGAGTATTTGATTTTTTAGCTTTTAAGTGTTTTTTAAAATTTTGAAAGTAGTATTATATTTTATTTTTTTGTACGTGACGCATCCGGATCTTGGATTTCCAAAAAACTAGCGGATCCGTATCTGTATCCATATCCATATCTATATCTGAATCCTGGTAACATAGGTATTTTCATCTTGAAAAGGAAATGGGAAATTGAATTTTTAAATTTGCCTCCAAAAATTAATAGGTCAGTTGGGCCCCTAAGAGGCACCCATTCAATCCCACTTGAAGGCTATATAAAGGAGATAATTTCTCCACATTTGGACACACAATTTGGTCACACATATCTCTGATCCAGCAAAATTACAGGAGGGCCAAAATTTCAAGAACATAGTTTTTGACAAAGCACTTCATCGTGATTTTGGTTACTGGTTTGGTTATGATTCGGCTATTGTTATTTATGATGTATATATGAATCTGGAAACACTCACTCTCTCTCTCACTCTCTCTCTCTCTCGCTCTCTCACACACGAGGAAGAACTTTTCTGGGCTTTCCCCTTATAGATTTTTCCCTAGCTTTGTGCCTAACTTCTATGTCTCTTGTCTCATTGTTTTACTGCTCTTTCATGTTTAATGGTTGATATTTTTTTCTGTATAACTGCCTAAATGTTATTAAATTTAATGTTATGTGAAACTATTCTTTAAATGATCACTGAAGTAGTTATCAGGGGAAGAAAAACCTATTTCTAGAAGGTATCCTAGAAATTTGAACACGTCCGAGGCCACATTGATACGAGTGGTAAACCTTATCTATTGATGACGTGTTGTCATGATCCATTGATGAATTGCTAAGTCACCGGATTCGTCCTAAACCCCCTACGAATCCCGAATCCAGCGAATCCGACACGATTCGGTCCGGATTCGTGTCCAAATCATATGACACGTTGTGTCCCTTTCCGACACATCGAATCTGAGGTCGTGTCACGATTTTCAAAAGCGTGTCGCGATTTTGGGACACATGTCCTGTTTCCAGGACTCGCTAAGCTCAGCGCAGGAAAGAAAAGGGCGTGTTTGCTCATTAATATTTTCATTTGGCAAGTGATTTGCGCTGTTAGCAAGTGATTTGTGCTGTTGCAGCGAGGAGTAGAGCATTTTGGCAGCTTCATGATCAAGTCTAGGCCCTAGTATTGATATGCTATTCATGGTAATGTTAAATTCTTAATGTAACAGTAACATTCTCCTTAATCTTCATTTTCATCCTTTTACTTAAATTTTTAACATTACCATGAAATGACTCAGGATGTTTGAGAGTGGTTCCAGCCTCATTGGATTTCATATGGAGAAAGTAGAATTTTAGATTTCATTCAAAATCGAGCAAACTTATCAGTTTTTCAGGATTTTAGGATTGGAGGATTGCAATGTTTCCATTGAATTTTGTCATGTATTAGGGTATGGAACTTGTATTTAATCAAGAGCACCAATCCCTCTATGTACCTTGATGTTAGTGACATTGGTTGTCGAACTCCTGTATCATGACCCTCCTAAAAATGTACGCATCACTCAAACAAAATCTTGACATGTTATGCTTTTTCTATCTTATGTTAATGCTTAAAGGGTGATATTAATGACAAAGATCCCTATACAGATACAGAGGTAATGACAAAGATACCTCTGGATATTAATGCTTAGAGGGTGATATTAATGACAAAGATCCTGATTTTCCAACAAGACTAAAAAATTAGACATTTCTTGTGGTGGCTAGAGGGCCAAGCATAACAAATAGATAATAGATTGACATGTATTTGAATTTTGTATGTACTATGCATGCTAATAGCTATAGATGAAGATCTATATTTGAAATCAATAAATTTGTATCATTAATTAAATTGTGTAAGAAATATCTAATTTTTAATATATATATATATATTTTTAATAAAATAATATATATAACGAATCCTACGTGTCCTGTTCCGGGGGGTCAACGTGTCCGAATCCGACACCACTAATCTCGAATCCTACGTGTCCCGAATCCCTGTGTCAGGGGACTTAGCTATGTTGTATAAATCTCTTCTAGGAAGACCGCAGCTACTAGAAGCCTCTCTCAAGCAGGCCGTAGTCCCTTGTAGAGTTTCAGTTGGTTGGGTTCTTGTTTGAAAGAGGCCAGAAAGGCCTAGAAGATAGTGATGCCCTAACCGCAGTCACATGAAGGACCAACGAAGCCTGTTATGGGGGTGAATGCAGAGGTTGCTCTTGGTCAAAGTTGTCATTGATGTCAATATGGCATTGTTGGAGATGGAAAATGTCCTAACTCTGGTGATGCATGAATAGCCCTTTTTGTGATGTTGCCCTAACCTTATGGAAGACTCTATGCAAACCCTAGGAATGGAAGACTCTCTTTATGAAAACCCTAAGAGAAATTGCTATGTGCATATGTCCATGATACCCTAACCCTAGAATCACTTAAGTCAACACGATGCCCTACCCTTGCTAATTGCCCATGAAACCCTAAGCGTAATGCATTACTAAAACCCTAGATGTACATGGAGCAAACTTTATCCCTAGGAGCAAACCCTAGCTATATAGTAATGAAACCCAAGAACCCTAAATTTTGTAAGAAACCGTAACCCTTGTCTTAACCTTTTTTTCCTAATCCTTAAAAACCCTAATTCTTATAAAATAGTAGAAACCTAAAATCTTGTTTCTTTTCCTATACCCTAACTCTTATATTTCATAATACCTATTCATTTGACATAAAAATAATAATAATAAAAAAAGGGGGATCCAAGTTACAAACACCATACCATTAGTGTCTTATCCCAAGTCAAGTTTATTGGGGGGATTATGAGGTTAATCTTGACTCAATAAAGGGTGACTAGATTAATCTTGAGAGATTTATGATAGGTAGTTTATGGACCCATGGTAATTGGTGGCACATGGATTTAGCCCACCATATTTACTTGTGAAGCCTATTTAAAGCTTGATATTTCGATTATAAGATGCCTAAAGTGACTAGTGTTTTTTGGATTGGCCAACAGATTAATAAAGATATCTTTGTTGTTGATTTCCTGGTAAAGGGTTTCCATGGTAGTAAAATCATTGGTGTTTATCTTTGTACTTCTTGTGTTTTTTGTTTCTCTTTCTTTAGAATCTTAATAGATATGCTTGGAGGATTTTGCTAGTGACTGTGAGTTTGCCAACAAGTGGAAGATCCTTGTATTCCCAGCTCTGAATTTTGCATTGCAACTTCAGGAGGCCCACTTCCACATGTGGCAAAGGGTAACATTGACCCCAAAGGGAATCCCAATGTACTTCAAACTATCTCGGTGAACCAACCAATTCGGTGTATTCTCTATCCCAATCGGCCAATGATTTGCTTTGTCATGATTTACAATTGCCCCCATGACTGAGCAAAACAAGTCCATGTATGCAAGTGCCCCATCAACAAAGTTGTTGGTAAGTTCAATGGACTGAAGGGAGTCATTAGTAAAGTTATTGTTTAAAAGACCTCCCCACCACGTAAAATAGCAATTCCTCTTATCCATCCTTGCATTCTAGCTGCATCAAGGTGGTCTCCTAAGGCATCGACAACTAGTACATACGAGTATGAAGCAAGAGGGCAATCCTGTTTGATTGACTTCTGGAGAACAATGTTATCCGATAGAACACCATTAAACAAGACAAACACTGAAGCATTAGAGAGGAGAGTCTTCACCATCTATACAAAACTAGTGCCAAATTCAACCAGGAAAGCATATGAAGAATAAATGACCAATCAACTATCATGTGCTTTATCATAGTCTATCTTCAAGAGAAAGACTTGTTGGCTAAGTCCATTCTACAACTTTATCATGTAGTTAGAACTGTGTTCAGGATGAAACACCCCTAAATGAAGACCATTTGATTTGGGCAAACAATATGAAAGGGCACTTGCCAGATTCTTGTGGCCAAGATATTAGTCAAAATCTTGGAACAAACATTGAGAAATGTGATTGGTGTACAAGATCTAATGATATTCCTCAATGCAATTTTAGGAATACGTTCAATTGGGCCTTGATTTTGTAATTCCCCCATTCACCCCATTCTAAGCACTTCCTAAGCCATGTATAACATGTCATTTACCAACCACCTTCAACATCTTACTGAAAATTTCATAAGGAAGGCCATCTATATCTGGGGATTTCTCGTCTTTGATCATATCCAATGCTTTGGGGATATCTTCTTTGGTAATACCTGCTCCAAGCATATCATGTTGGCCACTGCACACCTTGGAAGAAACAACCCTCTTACATGCCTTTTGAGCCTCATTGATCCACTCTGTCAGGGGTATTCTGCAAAAATGTTATGAAAATGCAGTCCAAACATTTTCCTGATCTTTCCCGTGTCTTCATCCAAAATGCCCTCTGATTTCAAAGCTCTTTGATCCTCTCCATTGCATTCTTATGCTTGAGAAATTCAGAGTAGTATTTGGAGAGTGTTAAACACACATGGGTAGCAAAGGAATCTCAAGGATAAAACATGAGAGTACAATTTTTATTAACAAATGATTTACATTTATAGTACATGTGGTGACCGTTGGGTTTCACATCCCAAGGTCTCTTGGACTCCTTTTGTCCATTCGGCTTCCACACTAACCCATTGAGGATTAGGTGTCCAACATTCCCCCCCTTTAATCCGAAGGGTTATGTAGGAGTCCAAGAAGAGAACTGTAATACAAAATGTGCAAAAATGCATGGCAGCACTAGGCTGAATGTGCTCTCTGAAATGTTGGTATAAAGGGCGGTGGTTTAAGGATGACCACCAACACTGGAACACTTAGTGTAGTTCCCGGAACTCTTCCAAAACTGGCAAGAAGCTGAAGTCTTCTGCTAGAGGAAGTGCTCCTCTTGTTTTGAAGAGGGAAACCTTCAACCATGAAAGGGAGGTCTCACCCCGCATAAAAGGGAGAACTTCAACCTGAAAAGGGATGTCTCAACCTGTGATGGTTTAAGGATGACCAACAACTCTGGAATGCTTAATGCAATTCCTGGAACTCTTCCAAAACTGGCAAGAGGCTGGAGTCTTCTGCTAGAGGAAGTGTTCTCAATTTTGTTCCTGGAATTCTTCCGAAACTGGCAAGAAACTAAAGTCTTCTGCTAGAGGAAGTGTCCCAAATTACCAACTGAAGGCATGTTCACGGGCATCTTTGTCTCTGGATACAACTCTGAAACTAGTGTGGCAGGTTGTGGCTTAGGCTTGCTTGATGTGGCTTTGAAGCTTGTAGATGACCATCATTTCCCCCCTTGTCAGATACAAGGTGAGATGATGGAGGAAACTCAACTGCAAGATTTTTCAATACTCTGGAACAAGTTTTGACATGTGTTTGGAATATCTTCTTGGCCATTGATGCCCATTGCCAAGAAGCGATCCATCCAAGATGAATCTTTGTTCTTGCAGGACGTTTGTTTTTGAAGCATCTTTGTGAAGAATGACTGGTTTTATGACACTGCTTACATGGATGAAGATCAAAACAATGATCTTTCAAATGGCCAACTCGGTCACAGTGTTGGCATTTCACAATCTGTTGTTGTTGTTGTTGCGGTGGAAGAGGAGTAGAATCTGGAACAACTGGAGGTGAACTGTCATGAGGAGCAGGTGAACTATCATGAATGAATCCAGCACTCTGAAACTTAATGGGCTTTGAGTAGTCTGGAATATGAAAGGACAAGTCCTTCTCATATCCAAGACCGGTTCTGTGCTTGTTGTGGACAAGCTATTCCCAAGGTTTGATGATGGGCTTGGGAAGTGCAGACCGAGTTTCTGCATCTGCATGTACAACTGCTGCTTTATTTGAATGAACGGTAACATTATTGATTTGCTACTGATGGGTGGTTGTCTCAATGTTCTGAACAAAAATAGGTTCAAAATGATGTCTATTTTGATGTAGCTCTTCTTGCTGTAGTTGTGATTCAAGCTGCAAAAAATCAATCTTTTCCTGTGCATTTTGTAGACATGTCTGA
>APFE030359034.1:6924-17922 GCA_000404065.3 Pinus taeda
AATTAGAAAATAATTTTTTGACCATTTAAAATCAGAAAAAAATATTCATAATAAACAAGCTACCATTGCAAGTAATAAAAGAAATTAAAACCTAAATTGTAGTTCTTTTGGTGGTTTTGAAGTGTTTTCTTGGTGGTTTTTTGTCTAGAATGTTTTTGTGGTTTTCTAGGTTGTTTTTTATGGTTTTGAAGGGTTTTTTTGGTGTTATTTTGTGGTTTTCATGGTTTTTTTCATTGGTTTTGTATGGTAAGTGTTTTTTTCAAATTAATTTATTTAATTTTGCAAGAAAAATTAAATAAAAAAGACAAAAAGGATAGGAAATGTACCTTGGTTTGAGCCTCTAGGACATTGGCAAGGTTGTTTGCAAGGTTGGTTCGATTGATCCATGGTTGAATCCCTTGGTCGATATTCAATACCTTCAGCCGAGCCCTAAAAGTCTCGGTTGAGCTCCCGTTTACCATAGTCTACGCAAAAATGAGTTGTGTAGATCACAACTCCACCTTTTAATACAAAATAGGGGCTTGATCAAGCTCTAACACTTGATTGAGCCCTATAGCTTGATCAAGCTTCTAAGATTTATCGAGTCATAATGCTCAATCGAGCTCCTATTGTCAAGTTAAATAGAAGCTCAATCAAGTTATTTGTTTAGCGCTCAAGGAGCTCTATCGAGCACTTAACAATGGCTCAATTGAGCACTTAAAGTGGCTCGATCGAGCACTTAACAATGGCTCAATCAAGCACTTAAAGTGGCTCTATTGAGCTCTCTTTTTCACCTAATTGCACCCTCTCTTACCAAAAAGTGTAACCCAACTCCATGATTTTACCCTATATAATATTGAGTTTCAATATTTTCTTTTTTAATTTTTATGTGGTTATACTAATTTACCTAATTATTTCTTTTGTAATCAATTATTACATATAACACTAGCATGTTGCCTACAAAAAGGAAGAAATTGCATAGTCATTGAAAATGACTCACTAAAATGTAATTTCATTCAACAAAAAGTTAATGTTATTGAATTTCTTCCACATTCATTGCAAGAAGTTTGTTTGAGGAAAGAGGATTTTAATGAATCATGTGTGGCAAAAAAGGCAAAAGAACCTCAACCACTATTAGATGGAATGATTGGAAAGGAATACTTTGGGAGATTTGTAAACATCAAAGGTCCATTAGAAGGGGAAAATGACCAAACTAAAACACATAATAATATGGAAGAACACAATAATGGAGCTCTAGAAGGTAACAAGCATAGATTATATGATATTGTTGATTAAATCTAAGCTATATTTGCAAATCAAGCTCAATTTTGAGAACTATTCATTAGTTATACTTAAAATGTTTTGACTTTGAGATTTTATGATAAGAATAAGTATTAAATTATGTGTTTCCTTGTAAGAGGTCACATGTTCAAACCCAGATGGGGTAGAGTATGTATACTTGGCTGTAACCTTAAAAAGGATTCGGTTTTTTCGTCCTGCTGAGGAGGTTCTACATCTGATCATCTGCGCTTGAGATCGCTGTCTTGGCCCTGTGGCCGCTTCGGAGGGTTTCCTACGCGGCTTTGACTTTGTGCGGTGCCCCCTTCCTGAATGACGCTCCCATCTTGAGTAGAGCGCCCATTCTCTGCGGCGATTTGGATCTCTGATCTAGTTCTTCAGAGGCTCCTTCACTGGGTTAGCTTGAAAGTTTATGACCACTGAGAATTGGGTGCGCTCGCTTCGATCGAGCTAAGGCATCATTTCAATGGAGCCACCGCCGCCTCCCCTCTCTGATGCTGAGGCTTTTATAAAACTGCTGGATTCGCTCCCAAAGAAGAAAGTGACTGAGGCTGCGAAGTTTGTCAAGCGTCTGGATGACATACCTGAGATTGAGCTCCCTCCTGAGGGGACGATTCAAGTCGCCCTTTCATTGGCAGAGCATGCTTTGGTTGGACAGTTCACTGGACTCTGGCCCTCCCCCAAAACCACGGAGAGCTGGGTAGCAAGGAATTGGGCACCGCTGATCAAAAGCAGAGTCACTTCCTATTTTCTAGGGAAGGGGATTCTTCCTTTTTGAATTCTCTGAAAAGGATGATAAGGATCTGATATTCCGCAATGGTCCCTATTATATGGGCCCTCAAGGGCTGTATCTCAATCAATGGACGCCCGATTTTGATCCAGCAGTTGACGTTCCCACAACCATCCCTGTGTGGGTTAGATTGCCCAACCTGCCAGTGCATTGTTGGAATTGGGAGTCCCTTAAGCACATCGGAAACACCTTGGGCAAGTTCATTGATTGAGCAAACAACAAAGACCAATACGACTGTGCTAGAATCTGCGTTGAAGTTGATCTTGAGGTTGGTTTGCCCGAGGCAATAAAGATTAAGGTTGGAAATTGGACGCATCTCCAAAAGTTGGACTATGAATAGCTTTCGTTCAAGTGCAGAAAATGCCATGTCTATGGCCACTTTGCCAGGGGTTATGCAAAGAATAGTGAAGGGGAGAAAGGCAAGGAGGAAGGATGGACTCAGGTCAAAAGGACCAAAATCGCTCACAAAGCCTCTAGAACTGGCAATGCAAATGGCAAAGCCCCCCAGGCAGGCTCTGGTATTCAAACACCCCTCATGGAGGAACAAGGAAACAAATACACGTTGTTAAGCTCAGCAATAGAAGACCCCCAAGAAATAGAGACGCAGAAAGAAGTTTCGCCCCATAAAGAGCCCCCCTCGGGATCAAAGCAAGTTGAAAGCAATGCAGACAGACCGAAAGAGATACCCACAGAAGAGGCTGAGGAAGTGCAAGGATCGGAGGAATCAGAAGAAGAAGGTGTAATAGGGGATTCACAAACCTCGGCTAGAAGATCATTGAGAGGCCGAAAATCTTCCCGTGAAAAAAGAGAATAGGAGACTTATAAAGACAAACTCCAAGGAAGCCAACCAACCCTCGAGAAACTCTTGGCAAAAACTCCGAAGATGACCAGAAACCAGCCCCAGAGCTCTAAAGGAGCTCTCCATTCAAAAATCAAGTGATGAAGATTGTCTCCTGGAACTGTAGGGGTATGGGGAGTAGAATAAAAGAAGAAGCCACCAAAAGCCTGATAAGAACTGAATCCCCTCATATACTCCTAATCTAGGAGACTAAAATGGAGGACAAGGCCTTTCTCCATATCGCTAGAAAACTGTGGAAGAGAAGTGAAGGGCATGTTGTTTCAGCTCGTGGTGCCTTAGGAGGCCTGTGCACCCTCTGGAACACAAACAAGTTTTCAAAGATCAAAGAGGTCGCCAACACCCATTGGCTGCTCTCTAAGCTGCAACACGTTGACTCAGATAAGACTCTCTGTCTCTTCAATGTGTATGCTCCATCCAGCGTAGGTGAGAAAAAGATTTGTTGGGAATCCATTAGAAGCATGGAAGGTTCGGAAGATTTAGCGAATATCATCATTGCAGGGGACCTTAATCTTACCTTTTCTCTGGCTGAAAAGCATGGGGGAAGCGTTGTAAGGGATCCGACGCGAGAATGGGTTGAGGACCTGCTTCAGGGCTGGGACTTGAAGAACATAAAACCTTCGTCGGGCAAGTACACTTGGTCCAACAAAAGACTCGGACCGGGCCACATTGCTGCAAGGTTAGATCGTTTTTTTGTTCAAATTACTTTCCTTCTTCTTGGATTAGAATCTAGAATGCATATTCTCCCTTGTAGTGTCTCCGATCACAGACCCATTAAACTTGATCTTCTAGGTCATAGGGATCAAGGTCCTATCCCTCTTAAATCCAGTCCCCTTTGGGTTAAGGAACAGTCCTTTATGCAATTAGTAAAAGACACTTGGAAGCAACCAGTCAATGGCTTTGCCTTCTTTGTCTGGGAGGAAAAGCTCAGGAGAGTAAAAGCTGCATTGAAATCTTGGGTAAAATCCCTTCCCAACCCAGCAGTGGAAAGGAAAAAGATCCAAGAATGTCTCGAGATCCACCATTTGAAATTGGAAAATAAAGAGATCACAAAAGAAAGACTAGATAAGGAAGCTGAACTTCAGAAAAAATTTCTCAAGGCAAGTCTGGCCGAGGAAGAGTATTGGAGGGTTAAATCTCGCAGGCTTTGGCTCAAGGCTGGAGATAGGAACTCTTCCTTCTTCCACAAGCAAGCCCAAGCCCGGAAAAGTTTCAACTCCACTCAGAAATCAAGGAAGAGAACATTAATCATAGAGACATACAAAGTATAAAAAATGTTGCTTTCCTCCACTTCAAAAATTTATATAGTGAAAAAGAGGGCCTGGGGCACACATCAACTTTAGTGAACGAGGTGCCCTCTCTGATTACTGCTAGAAAGAATCAGGTTTTGGAAGCAGAAGTCATTAACAATGAAATAAAAACTGCCCTCTTTGCAATGGAGCCAGATAAGGCCCCGGGCCCAGATGGCTTTACTGCCAGATTCTTGCAGAACTGTTGGCAGATTATGGAAAAAGACTTATGCAGAATGGTCTGGAAATCTCAAACTTGTCAGAAAATTGGGGGAAGCACCAACTCGGCCTTCCTGGCCCTTATTCCCAAAGAAAAAGGTGTCAATACCTTCACCAGATTTCTTCCTATTTCCCTTTGCAATATAGGCTACAAGCTGATAACAAAAGTGATCGAAAATAGACTGAAAACCATCCTTCTAGACATTATTCTTGAGAACCAAGGAGGTTTTATTCAGGGAAGGTAGATTGTGGATCATTTTATCCTAGTCCAAGAGGCGATCCACTCAAGCTTGAACCGGAAAGAGAAAGGAATGGTTATCAAGCTAGATCTTGAAAGCGCTTTCGACAGGGTGAGACACAGATTTATGTTCGATGTCCTTCACAAATTTGGTTTTGGCCTCAAATTTATCAACTTGATCTAGGCTTGTATTAGTGAGCCCTGGATTGCCCCTTTGGTGAATGGGAGGGCTACTGACTTCTTCAAAGCCTCTAGAGGGCTAAGACAAGGGTGCCCTCTCTCCCCCTTGCTCTTTGTCCTCCAAGCTTCAGTTCTCAGCTTCCTCCTAAATAAAAAGCAGGCTAATCAAGAAATAATGGGATTGAACATCACAAGAGGTGTCAAAAACATAAACCATGCGCTATTTGCGGATGACTCCCTTTTGCTGGGTGCAGCCCCCTTGTCCACGGCTAAAAAATTCAAAGATGTGGTGGATGATTACTGTGAAGACTCTGGAAGCAGCCTTAACAAAGGCAAATGTCACATCTATTGTTGGAATTCTAATGCCAGATCGCTCCAAGCTATCTCCAATTGTTTCGGCTTCGCAGCCTCCTCTTCATGGTCATCTTTCAAGTATTTGGGGCTCCCTGTTTTCCAAAAAAGGGCCCTCAGCAGAGACTGGCCACCTCTGTTAGAAAAATTTAAGTTCAAAATCCATTCCTGGGGCTTCAATTGGCTCAGTCTGGCTAGCAAGACAGTGCTTGTCAAAGCTGTCTTGAATAGCCTACCCATATACCAATCTACAGTCGTGATGGCCCCTATTGGCATCATGAGGAAAATGGAGGATTATATAAGGAATTTCTTCTGGAAAGGCGGCAAAGCAAATGAGAAAAAAAATACCTCTATTAAACTGGGACACAATCTCCTTGCCCAGAATGGAAGGGGGCCTGAATTTCAAGAACATTAGTAAGCAAAATATCGCATTGGGTGCAAAACTACTATGGAGGATAATTGCCCCAAATCCGGGTTGGGCTTAGCTCGCGTTGTGGAAAAAGTACTTCCGCGGGCAAAGAACACAATGTCTGGACAATCCCAAATCAATATCCAAAATGATGATCCATAAATTGTGCGCCAAAGCTTCCTCCTTAATCAACCTTCATGCGCATTGGATCTCTGGAAATGGCAGGCACATCAAAATCTGGGATAATCGTATCATGGGTAGTGATCCCATATCTAAAGATCGCTCCCTGGTTCAGTTAAGGGATTGGATGGAAAGAGCGGGTCTTAAAACTCTGTGGGACATATCACACTGGGAGAACGATGATTGACAAAGTTGGGTAAAACTTGAGGTGCCCCAGAACCTATCCAGAGACTACGCCAACTTCCTATCCCTCTTAACAGGCAAAGCTCCAATGAACAACAGGAAATCTGACACTCGGGGTTGGGGCCCGACCCCTGGGCGCTACTCTGTCACGCAAGGCTATAAAAAAATCTCTCTACAACCTCACGTTCCTCCTGATTCGAAGCCCTGGCAAGGAATTTGGTCTCAGACAACGATCCCGAAAATAGACTCATTCTGCTAGCTCCTTTGTCACCAGAGAATCTTGACTGACGACAGGCTTCGGAAAAGAGGGTACATGGGGCCATCCTGCTGCTCGCTATGTGGGGACGCTGAAGAAAACGCCTCCCATCTAATGCTCCACTGTAAGTTTGCTACTGAACTATGGAAAGAAGCCTTAAGGCCATGGAGCGTAGACTTCGCCCTCCATAATCGTTGCTCTGATTTGTTTTCAAACTGGAAGTTAAGGTACCCGGGTGGCACTCCTCAGAACGCTCACATCAAAGAAGCCTAGCTCGCCCTCCCCAAATTAATCTGCTGGCATATTTGGCTGGAAAGAAATCAAAGGATGTTCAGAGACAAGAAGAGTGATCTCAAGACTATCTCGGTAAAAATCAAAAGCCACCTAAAAGACTGTCTGGGAGATCAGCTTGATGGGGCAGATCTAAGAGGGCAGGAAGCTGTATGGGGCGCTTCCCTTGATCTCCATTTCATTGATATTGCTAGGCATCCCTCTCCTAAAAAAAATGGCAAATTCACCTTGAGGCTGCAGAATTCTTTGAGTTTTGCATTAAGAAGGCAAGAAACGCCCTCTTTTTTTGACGGGGCAGCAAAAGGTAATCCTGGTATATCCGGTGCAGGTGGAGTAGTCAAAAGTGTAGAGGGCAGAACTGAATTTAGATACGCCTGGGGAGTGGGCTTCAATACCAACATTCAAGCCAAAACTCTAGCTCTTCTCCAGGGTCTCAAGCAGCTCATTTCTCTAGGTATCAAAGTGGCAATCGTATTTGGGGCTCCCAGTCTATTATAAAGGCCATTGTGGATAAATCTTCTCCTTCAGATTTAATGTTATCAATATTGATGAGCAGAATTAGATCCCTGATAAATTCCTTTCAGAGTCTGGAATTTTTTCATGTAAAGAGAAACAACAATAAAGAAGCTGATGCTGAAGCCAACAAAGCGGTTCTCCTCCCTCCCGGAGCCCTTCTTAGAGACGGAGACGAAGGCTGGGATCCCATCCCTTAACTGTTTGTTTAAAATGTTTTACTATCTTTTATTGGAGCAATTTGTTTGCATCTGTAAATCAGGAAAGATAGAGAAGATCCCTCGTAATATAGTTTTTAGAATTCGCAGGCTCACTAGGGGGGAAGCCATTTGGTTCCTGTCCGAGGAGAAATCTGAGCTCTGTCTATTTCTATGTAACCTGAAATGAGGCATTTCTGTCGAGAATCAATATATCAAACTAACCGTTTCCATTATTTGATTTTCACTTTAATTTTTATGTTAATCAATGTTTTTTGAAAAAAAAACTTGTGAATATTATTATTTTTTAATACAAAATTGATAATAAAAAATGCCATTTTGTAAACTTTTTTTTTTATTAAAAATTTCCCATAAAATAATTTATTTGACATGTCATTTTTAACTAAAAAATCTCAAAATGTGTATTTTTTTTTAATTATATCTATATTCAAAATGTGTAATTTTTTGTCAAATGTTTAAAATTGTTGTTTTTTAGTGAAATTATTTGGTGTACATTGAAATATTAATTAATGATACATAAACATATAGGAAAACCTAATTTTTAAATATTGACTTTTTTTCTTAACTATGCAAAAAAAACAAAGATTTCATTAAAAAAATTGAAAAGAAAAACAAAAAAATGCAAACTCGAAAAATAATTAAAAAAAATCCCAGGGAAGAAGAAGAAGAAAGAAGAAGAAAACGACTACTTAAAAAATTGTTAAATTTAAAAAATAATTATCCATACTTAATACATTAGAAAATTTAAAATGTCAAAAATAAGCCCCCAAAAAAGTGGTTGATGTTGCATCAATGATTTTCGAAATCAACATGAAAAGCACTAACATTTAAAAAAAAATGTTTATTAAGAAAATTGTAAGTGTCAAAAATATGCTCTAAAAAGAAAGGTGTATTCTGAATCAACAATTTTCAAAATTAGATGATTTTTTGCTACCTCTAAAAAAGTGAGAACTCGGTCAAGTTCTCGTTTGATTGGTAATTGTGTTTTTGCAATCAAACAAAAGGTGTGATTCTCATGCTTTCATTATTTCAAAGCTATGTTTTTTTT
Source organism: Pinus taeda (assembly GCA_000404065.3). Classification (NCBI taxonomy): domain Eukaryota; kingdom Viridiplantae; phylum Streptophyta; class Pinopsida; order Pinales; family Pinaceae; genus Pinus; species Pinus taeda. The sequence goes on from APFE030359034.1 coordinate 15,224, forward strand.
CTTACCATTTTAGAATCAATATAATATAATGTGTGTATATATGTCAATGTGATATAGTAGCATTGAATAGAAATATTTAAAATATTTCTTCTAATAATGATGTTAGAGCTAAAGAGAGAGTGAAAGAAGAATCAAGTGGGGGATTAATTAGAAGTGATCTTATAAAAGAAACTTTTCAAATATGTATGTACTATTTCCATGTTGAAGGAGGCAATGATATTTACGAGAATGAGAGAAAAGAATGATATAGATGTGCCAATGTATTTCACATATCTCATTAACAAGTGGAGCCTCAAGCCACTTCCTAAATTGAACATTGATTTTGGCAACACAAATAACAATATCCATCCTCAATAAATGAGTTGGAACTTTTTTGCAAGGACAATGTGAAAGCTTCATACAAACATGAAATTGAGTAAATGGAGTATGTTCACCCATTCTACAAATATGGAGAATGGATTATCTTAACCAGATATTTGAAGAGTGTGTAATGAACCTGGTTTCTTTGGGTACATTCTAAGAAACAAGATCTCAAAATTTCATGTCTCTTAGACTAAACCAAATTTACTCCTATGCATGGGTGTGCAAATAGGTTTTCCACAAAGTGATCAACATGAAGGTTTTGTGACTTGTTCAACAATACATGCATGTATTGCTCCAAAGGTCCATCTCTCAGCAATGTAATGAAGAGTTGTCTCGTAGTGCTTACTATAGTAGCTCTTGATGCACAAAATTTTAATCTATTGTATAACTCGTCGAAAGGTCAATGGTCCAATGATACGATGGCATTTATCGAGTAAGAATTCCTTTCTCAATGATACAAAGTGATGTGTTCTTCCAACTTCTACTTCACCAATGACATCAGGTTGTGTATCACACTTGATACAACCGACTTAGTGATATAGAGACCCAACCCAATACTAAAATTTTGTGAATTATTTAAACTTGAAGCCTTGGCTTGGGGTTGACTTTCATAATGGATTTATGGGTGGTCCCCTTTTTGTAGTGACCTTAACCCTTGCTCCTTATGAGTTTTCTTATTAATGGTGAAATTCTTACCATATTTTCATTATGTCGATTGATTAAGTGATGGCCACAGAGGTCATTCATTTTTCAAGGTCTTGCCTTCGTAGAAACCACCAAAGTGAAGGGTATATGTGTACATACACATACAAACACAAACCACAATTGCCCTTCTTACCCTCGGTGATCGTGGACTTCTCCATCATACCACTCTAATATTTTCCAATGTTAAAGCATGTTCCTTTCTACATGAGATTGTTATGAAACCAGCTCAAGAAAAGATAGAAAAGATAGATCAACGCCTTAGAATTCAGCCTCTTCGAGGGGGCAACCTCCTTTACATTACATAAATGAACAATTCTTGGATGATTCAAATGAAAAGACCTCCTCTCTATATATAGGAGTCTAAGGGGTCATAACATAATCAGAGCCTACATAACAATAATAATGTAAGGGCACAATAATAACAATAGTGGGCTTCTATGGGGCACAATAGTAACAATATGGGCACTACATGGGTACATCAATATAATAAGTGGGTTGTACTAATAACAATAAGGGGTTACTCTAGTAGTATAGGGGCCTAACATGCCCCTCTCCTTCAAAAAGTGTTGTCCTCAACGCTTGAGTAGTTCTTGATGATTTTGTATAAAATTATTATCATCTTCAGTGGGTAAATTATTCCACTTGATGAGATACTCTAAAATTGATCGATTTCGTAGCTGTCAGGTACTTGTTTCTGTGACTGCTCCAGGTTCCAATATCGTTTTTCCTTCCTCTTCAATTTCTGGCAATATTGTTTGAATTGGGATCTTTTGCAACTTTTGAATAAGTGGCCATACTTCTTCGTCCTTCTTCCATTCATCCCTGCTCGTTTATCCAATCTGGTTGGATAATAGAAATAGCACAAAACAGTGCTTCCACATCCTCATCCTTGAAGAGTCTTCCCATTCGGCAAGGTCGCCATTTTTTAAGTGCATGTAGTATTGCCAACATTTCCTTCTCATAAATAGCTTGCTTGAGATGTAGCAGTAAAAATACTGAATCACCTACATCAAAACATTTTTCACTATGATGTTGATCTACCCGTTGTTTCGTTTGATTTTGCACCGAAGCGACGTTATCCTTTAAAAGTTGGAGAACTTGTTGTTGATGCTCGATGTGATCTTTCACTACTTGAACTTTTTTTTCTTGATATGTCCTTTTATCTCTAGAGTTTGGGGACCAATATGATCATGGTTTTGTGATGTCCGAACGTGAGGTGCAAGCTAAGAAGGATAATAAATTATCACCAAAGTATTATTGTCCATACAAGGTGTTGCAAAAGATTGGTACTATGGCATACAAATTGGAGCTTCCTGCAGCTTCTTGATTGCACCCAGTTTTCTATTTCATGTTTAAAGAAGGTTATAGGCGACAAGCTCCCAGTTCACTTGTTTTGAATGTAATTCAGGATTTTGCAAAAGGACCAACTTCCTCAGATCATATCTCTGAAAATATAGCTCGAAAAGCTCTGAAATTCGGACCGGAGATTCAGCGCGAGGTCTTCTCAAATGGGTTTTTTTTTCGACTTCTGAAACGTCGCAGAAAAAAAGTTATAGTGAAAATTCCATGATGACCTGTTTGGAGCAGCGAAACCCTAGAATCCAAAGCTCTGATACCAAATGTTATGAAAC